>UZAF01018738.1:0-29993 GCA_900617895.1 Haemonchus placei | reverse complement strand
ATGTCCAGTTTCAGCAATATCTCGGCAAACGGTGAATGATGCCTCAAACGCTTCCACCAAACACACCAAGTCATCCAATTCTATCTGGAAAACTAGTTTGTGATAGGAACTTCAAATGTGTGCTTTCAGGGTAACAAGAGAAGCACTCTTGACCGTGTTTTTTTTTTTTCGAAAAAAAAACGTTGAACTGTGACAATAGACGAATGATATGTACTTACCGGCAGTAATCCGAGTTTATCAAACTTATTCGGCTCTTCCTCTTCACGAACGTTCAAAGGTGTATAGAGTGGGATAAGAGCACCCAGTGCAGAGACGAGCTCCGCCTGGGGATAGTTTGGATGTGGTGCGGTTACCAACAACGGAGATTTGATTCCGGACGATAAAGCTCTGAAATATAATTATTCACTTAGTAGAATGAGGCTTCGGCAGTTATGATATTAAGCTAGAAGCGCAGAAGCTGTTGACGGCAGACGGATTAGAATAGGCAGATAGCCTATTCTAATCCGTCACCTCCTCGAAAGTAGGAATAAATGAAACAGTATATAACAAATTTGATTAGTAAAGGATGAGAGTAACTAAATATTCTAGTTTCTCTTGTAGCCAATCCTCCTTTGTTGTTAACTGCTTATAGTATGTTCCTCTTTTTCCCTACCACGTTGAGGATTGAAAGTGAAACGCTATTCCTGTTATGAATTCAAGAACGACCATCCACGTAAGGCGGGAGTTACCAAATCTTTGAAAGAATATAGAGACGAAAGAAAGAAAGTTAGGAAGACTACTTTCTACGTTGACCGAAACGCTGTAAAATCGTTCTTGAAGGCATCTTCCAGTACCAGAGAAGTTGACGTATGCATTTGCAAACAGTCTATGCCCTATTTCACTTTTAGAACTGCCGGCTTACCAAGCCTCAGGGGCGCAAAAAAATTTCACTAGGCAATCAATGAAATCGGCAACTTCACTGCATGAAAGCAGAGCAAGACCAGGAAATGTGACTGAAGTCCTTCGGGGGTTTCATTTTGCCTTGCGAGGTAGACCTGTATTCGAATACAATGATAAACGTGAACCGTTCCCAGGTCTTTAAGAGTGAAAATATTATAGCACCAAAAAGACCACTATTGCACTATGATTCGTGATAAAATTCCGGGGTGATACCCCTCTAGACCTGTATATAAATTAGCTGACACATGCAAGCCATGCATAGACCGTATTCACACTTAAAACAATTCTGAATGGAAGCCGAACATGTGAGTGCATCCCATAATGAGTTTAATCAACGCCAGAAGGAAATGCATCCTCTATTTTTTTACTTTCATTTGAAAATCAATGCAATGGTACCAACTACTTACAGTTTCACGCCGTTTTTCGCCGCAGTTTGAAAACGACGCACATCATCGATATCTCTTGTCACAGGGCCTGAAGAAAAAACATTGATAAGGGCATCTTGAAGAGCACGCAATCGTATCAAAATAACACGATAAATCATCTCCGGGAATGCCAAGAAACAAAAAAGAGGAGGAAGAGGAAAAAGGTTCTGAACAAACACAAAGGATTTTGGATAACGGACGATTCACGGCACTCGAATGGCACTATTTGAGGGTAGGACGGCACATTCACCAGTACACTAATTCAATACTGCTTTTAAACATACCAGTTCCAGCAAGAACGAGTCGTCCCGAAGGCACTATTTTTTTATCGACCGGGATTAAGTTAGCAGACGTTAGCGCTCCGCGATGAATCTGAAAATCAACCAAAACATAATATATGCAATTTTTTGATGGAAAAAAGCTAACAATAGTGTTTCAATATTCCGAAGATGATTCAAAACGCTACTATCTCTGAGCTTCATTCCAACTTGCTTTTCATATGTATTTTCAAAGCTCTTGATACCCCACTTTATTGGTTACCTTCCGGGCATGTAACGCCTTCTTCAGACCTCAACTTTACAATACATTTCCAATGCAATGCCCTCTTCTCCAACATTTCCAGTTGGTTTGATTGGATCCGATGTGTTCTACATAATAACTGATTGTTGACTGATTGATTGCAACTATGTATTGTAAAGTTAAGGTCTGAAGAAGGCATTATATGCCGAAAGCTAACTAATAAAGTGGGGTATCAAGAGCTTCGAAAATACACATGAAAAACAAATTCCGAAGATAGCCAAGCCTAACCAATTTCTTAAGGCCTATTTCCTATGATTGATAAAACAAGCCATCGATTTCGATGAGAAAAGTTTAAAATTTTGAAGACTATCAGCGCTGCCAATATTTTGAACGTGGCTCAAGTTATAAGCTTTAAAATAAGCAACCATGTTTAATGTGTATAAGTTGGGAAAATGGGAAATCATGGTACTCTCAGAATTTGAATAAGTTACCTCACGTAATTGAGACAGTTTTTTATGAAAAAACTCAAATTTTCGCACGAAGNATGAAGTCCAATACAGCCGCTGAGAGTTCTTTCAGTGGAGGTAATTCAGCAACGATCTTTGCACAACTTGTGACGAGAATCACACCGTCATAAATGGACTCATTAATCTTCGCTGCTCGAAGTAACGGTGTTGACAGTAACGACTTCAGCGACATGATTACCTACAAAAACAGTCCATAAATACGTATAATGTCACCAGTGATGAGTAGAGTGAGTAGCTGTGAAGACGGCATTTACGCGACAAGCGGACACAATCCGAAAAATAAACAAAGGAAATCGTATGCTCTCATTCCACGATAAGAGGCTCGGTGATAGTATGGCGTTTGACCTTCCGGAGAGGAATCTAACTTATAAGAGAGAAAAATTACCAGTAAGATTAACAATTCTAGAAAAAAGATTGAGATGTAAGGAATGTAAATATGGAAAATTCTTCGAAACCAAAAGAGATTCATTCAAAAATAATCCTTGACTGAGAAAAAATTCTGCACGGAAACAAAGGCATAGTCAAAGAAGTTCGATTGTCACTCTAGAATTATTTGAGAATTAAAAATTACAGAAAAACTAGACTTTCAGGATAGGTGCAACTAGCTACGGCCATGGGTCCGCGTGGCTCCCCCAGCAGCGCTCCCTTAAATCATCACCCATCGCCGATTGCTGACAAATTTTCACCGAAAATAGGAAAGATAACGTTTTTGGAGGTGCTAGTGGTGCTACTGCTATCTATTAGGGGACCAAAATGACGCTTAGCATTGATACGGCGCCAGAACTATTGATAGGAGCTAAGCCCTTCTGGGAAAGATCCCCATTATCATTACTCAACGGAATGTGCTACAGAGACCATATTCCTTTGTTGGCAAGACTAGTGAGAAACACAGTATTAATAGCGAAAGCCCAACTACGTACAATTCTCCAAAAGTCAACACCTCTAGTCGTAAAACAACATGCAGTGGTCGCTAAGTATTCACGGACAATATCTCGTAACATACAGATTCCACAGCTAAAACTACGGTAGGAAATCATGTGTGAGGAAGTTCGTCTGGGGTCACAGAGAGACTTGAGGGATTTGAAGAATAATTGCGAGTGGGAACACAGTTCGGTGGGCAGGATAACCATTCGTCCCTAACATTAGGAGCTAGAGCGCAGAGAAAGAGGGGTGGCCGGCCTTACAGGCCTGCATTGGTGCAGGGACAAGGTACTGAATTCTTCATACCTAAGCCTTAAGGGTAGAGTAGCTCTGGGTGGGATTGCTCTCCTAGCAGGGACAGTATGCTAGTGCACTACGACTTTCTACTTTTGAACTGGATTGAATCAGTGGTCAATCAATGTTCGATTCTTCCTCATCCCAGTTTTTTGCACGAACTATTCATCTCATCCATCCCCATCCCAGTACTCCTCTTCTCATAAAAGCTCAGCTCTTTACCAGGGAAACTATGTTCCGCTGGCAAGAAAAACGTTTTTAAGCACCATCCCGGGCCCATAAATATGGCAGTCCCTCCTCTGTGCTCCGGGGCTTAACGTTAAAGACGAAGAGTGCCCCCGTAGATTCAGCACTGCGATCGTCGAGGTCCTTGCAAAAGATGTTTGACAGCTAATGATAAACGGAGGTGGGTTGAATTTCTTGTACATTAAAAACTAGTGTGACATCGTTCAAAAGGGCCCTTAAAAATTAGGGGGAAGGGGGACCAAATAAAACAAACCTAACAACTGGCAAGCTTGTATACACTCTGCTTGAGCGATGATGGGTACGGTATGGCACGGTACGTAGCGAGGAGTTCCACCTGCTTAGGCTTTGACTACCAAAATCTGGGACATTCCTTCTGGGGAATCTTTATTTATTTGAAGGGAGGAGGAACCAAACGTGAAGGGAACCTAAGATGGGATGAATCACAACGGTCCAGAGCTCCAAGAGTGAACAATAACAATGATGCCGGGGGCCTCGGATCGTGTTGCGACCCATTGTGCAGGGATTATTCACAATTCTCGATCCAGTCATCGAGCATTCCTTTCATTTTCTGACTCATTACCGACAAAAAAAAAACGCGAAATGCAACTGGCAAGTGAAATGACGGCAATTTCGAGGGAGTTATAGCCTTTTAAAGCAACTATCATGAGATGAGAGATTGGTATGAACAAAACGGGTAGTGTGGGGTTGTTATCAACACTCTGGCAGTACAAAGTAAACAAATCGTCCTTCTTATGCACTTAGGTTCATTGATTCGATTAATTTTACCCGTTGGAGTCAAGCAATTTAAATGGGAAGAAGTCAATGCCTTTGGAGTTAATCAATCCGCCTCTGGGATGCGCCCTGCATTCGACTTCCATTCAAAGCTTATTTCAAGACTCAAGATAAGACTTATTCAAAAAAAACAAGCCGCTAACCTAATAAGTATGAATGCGATATTGAAGGCGAATTTCAACAACAACACAATTGTTTGGACGGAAGTGGTCCAGGGTCAAATGGCGCACTATCAAACACGCTAGGTCTTGGGATTAGTTCCGGACCTATATCTGCCTACCAAACAAGCCTTACATCCCTCCAAGATCGGTCAATTAGTACGAGACTTGTCTGGGTGATCAAAGCATTGACTTATAATCGGCTTCCATCGCAAATCATTGTAAAGGCCGAATACGCATTCAATATTACTCTGCGATTCTGAATAGAAGTCGATTGCGGGGCGCATCCCTCAAACGGGATTGTTAAGCGCCGAAAACTCAATAATTAGCATGTATTCGATTATTCAAATCAGCATTTTACGTTGCTTTTTCTAGCTTTGAGATTTGGTCTTTGACGGTTAAGATAATGGTAAGATTCAAAATTGATCAAGAAAGGAGATAGAAGACAGACAGCAATGGATCAAAGCAAAAAGGTGAGTTTTTCGGTTGAAAAATAATGTATTCATGTTCTGTACATACCTGGTTACTAGTTGGCCATTTGTATTGAAAATAAAGAGCATCAGTATAAAAACTGAAATTGAATTATGAGGTTTTTTTCAGGAACTTTTTACGGAGTTTACCTGAAAGCTTTGTGATACACGGAAACTTCTTACAAGGAGATTATTGAGGGTGAATTACTATAACAGCCCAATTAACAAACCAACATTGGGAAAGTTGACGTCAGCTGTCCGGGCCTGCTATCGCTGAATGTCATCAACACCGCTGCAAAATGAATCGTAAACAACGGGCGACTGCGAATGTAGAGCGATGGTCTCTGTGCTTTCTGGCTGTATTCGACGATAGTGTACCCATTGGTGTTTACTACTTGAAATCACATCTTATTGACGTCTGGCCATCGCAATGGACCTTCTAAGTGGGCTGCTTTACCCTCTTGTGAGATCTATATTGCATTCGGGAGCGGAAACACATGAAAGAGCGAGTGTAGGGCAGTTTATTACCAAGCGTTCTCTGTAAGCATTAGACATTGCTTTGAATCATGGAGGACAGTTCGAACAGTTCGCCTCAGTCGACCGTTTCTCTTAACTTCTGCGATCAGACCGTGCTTGAGGATTCGATCCCTTGACCTCGCGCACGGTAACGATCCAATAGGCTCTTCCCCATCCCGCCCCTAGCCAAGTGCTAGAAAAAAGAGCTTTTCGACTCAGAGCCATAACAGCCAGTCTACCCAGACCCTCCATCCCACCTCCGTGCTATCGAATCGTGTCACAATAAGTATCAGACCCATCTACATCGAAGAATAACAGCATTGTACCGCGGCTGACCTCAAAAATCATTTTATCGGCCCTAAATATTTTCAAAAGTCCAATACGATTTTAAATGGAAGTCAAATGCCACAATCATTCAGAGGGGATTGATAAACAAATGAAAAACATCATACTTTGGTCTTTTATCGTAAATCAGTTTATATCAATCACAATTGTGGAGACGTTTTGTGAATTGATAAGGGATTCGGTGAAGAGTGGTCTCCCAAATGGTAATCATGACAGACTGCGTCTCCCAAATGGTAATTATGATAGACTGCTGTAAAAATAAATTGAAAGTTGGCAAACTATCTGATTCCAAGCGAACTACTACCCACTGTAAACAACTGGATGTATACGGGGACGGATGGGAAAAAGCGTAGGATGGAACCATTACCATTTGAGAAATCCTGACCGGCCTCGGTGGAAAACTAAAGCGTTCGGGGTGGTATAGAAATATAAATATGTAAAGATGCTGGACGGGTAATGAAATCTGGCGGACCAGATCCTTCTAAACGTGGAAGAAGGAAAATTATGGCAGTTCCTTTGATTATGTCTCGAATTCTGAATTGAAGTCGAGTGGGGAAGGAGGAGGGGAGGGGAGGGGGAGGGGCTAATCAGTCAGACAGAATTGAATGACATCAAAAGGCTTCATCCTTTATCATTTTTTATTTCCTGACTCGGGGTGGAAGTGGTGTAGTGGGACCCTACTACACACGCATGGTCCGGGTGTAGATACCGAGTAAATGGTACCAGAAACATCTGGAAGTGGGAACCAGAAGCATCTGGGAAAAGCACCCATTTTCACACTTTCTGGCCATTGCAAATCAGCGGAAAAGCCACATACTCATTCAAAACGCCATTATACTTCTAAATGGAAGTCGAATACAGGTGGGATTTATTAATAGCTGGCCAATGATCTTATCCGTTATTTTGTGACTTCTTTTTGATTATGTTCGAGCGATATAAGTAAATAAGGTAAATAAATAAATAAATAGCAAGTAAATAAGTATACAAAATTCAGGTAGACCACTCTACAGAGTTGAGTAGAGAAGAGATGGAATCAGAAATAGGTGAGTGATTCGAAGAAAAAAGAATAATAAAGTGAATGCTTGAATATACGGAGACAATATGGGCACATGTTGGGCATTCTTAGTAAAACATGTTGCATATTATAGACCTAACGTCACACCCCTTCCAGATGTGGTGGCAAACAGCGCACGATAGCAATGATTGATAGGTAAATTAGTTAAGAATTGAAGGCAGAACATTACGATCGAGCGAAAGATGATACCAATCATTCACAGAAAGGCGTGGGACAGCATTCCCTGCACACGAGCGCCGACCATTCGGTGATATGGGGTGCCGCTCGGTGGTTATCTTCGGCAGACGCCTCGCAAATCATGCTGAATACGCCATGGATTATTTATGATAAGGCGGCAAGCGTCACAGCTTTCCGAGCCATTCCCCCTCATACAACGATAGAAGAAGCGACCAAGGAATTCTCCTCCTTCTATTCATGGGCTGGGGCTCATCTTTCCTCAAGGGAAGGCGGCNATCAGTGAGTATAACATGACTACGTACAGGGACCCAGGCTCCAGAATCGAATCATCGAGAATGAACTCCATGAAGGCAACTAACTCACTTGAAACAGTATTGAAGGACTTTTAGAAAATTTTAATCTAGAGTGAGTCGCTCAGGGACTCCCGAGCTCTATTAATGTCACAAAGTCAAACGGGCAGCTGGACCCTTCTTGAATTCCCATTCTTCAAAGAGGCGAATAATTGCCACCATTACTGCTAATTAGTTAGTAATCACTGCAAACGAATTTCATTCATTATTCTAGATTTTGAGATGTATGGCTTACTCTTCGTCCTCACAGTCCTTTCGAGCCCGCCGTGTTCTTTATCATCTGCTAGTTGGCAACTTGAAAAGACTTGTAGCATGTCGATTTAGATTCTTCATGCTGGGGAAGAGAAGTTCATTTGATTAGTTCGTTTCCATGAACTTCATCCCTTTTTTGTTAGTCATTATGGTTGAAACCAAGAAGAGCGACAGTGAGTGTAGCTTCGGATTCTTCGTACATAGGACAGTTTTGAACAGAATTCACATTCATTTACCCACTGCCTTTCAAAGCCCTCCATAGTGGCTCGCTGGGATGTGACGAGCTCCACAAGGCGGTACAGGAGAGGAGAGTGGGTACAGAGAAGGGTAGGAACATCCAAGTGATAGTGATAGAAAGCCTAATAATGCAGACAATAAAAACATCACAAAGTCAGGAGCAGCGAGAAAACGTACAAAGAGTGTTCACTGATAACGAATTCCAACAAAAGGTACTGAAGTCAATGAGTACTTTCCAAGAATAGTGATAGAATATACAACAGATGCGTGCCATCGCCATAAATCAGCACGAAACTGATGGCATGGACGTCTTTTTGGGGTAGTACGGTATGAGAAATGTTAGATAACAACCAGTCAGAGTGTTAGCAAAAAACGTAGTAATCTAAAGAATTTGATAAGTTACTAACCTTAAGATTGTTGAGCAAATTGATAAGATAACAGATGGTTAAGTACAAGGCATGCTCTGCTCAATCGCTCATTCTCTCTTTACCAAGAAAGCTGAAGAATTTGGTAGGCAATTTTGAGAGAGTTATTCGTTTTCTATAAGGGCAGCTGATCGGTCCATTTGATTATTTATTTCATAAGCTTAACAAACAAATTCAAGGAGACGTTCACGATTGAAGTAGTAAAAGACAATAAAAATACCAACTGGAGGAGAAAGGTAAAAATAAAGCATAAACTCCGTGGCGTCTAAATAATGTTTCGAGGATGTGCTCCAAATTCAACCTCCATTCGAGTAATGCATATATGTGACTGAGACGGTGAAATGCGATGGCCACTTGATGGAGAAGTTTGTGCTTTTACCCTCTCAGAGGCTGGTACGAATTAACCGAACCCAAAGAGATGAAAGGCTCCGTTTGTCTGGGCGAGTATCGATCGGAAGTTATATTGATTTGAACTTCAACCATAGCATTGATAGTGTACCACTTGGTTACACATTAACTTCGCTACTACAAGACCTCAGCCCGCCAAAGGGAAAGTTAAAGGCTAAAATTTTGGGCGAACTACCTTTCAGGCTGATCCAACTACGAATAACTGAAGGATGCCCGGGAACTTCAATTGCAACTGGATCTATTATACTTACCTGTAGCTGTGCATGAACAACCGTAACGATTTAAAAAATGGCATAAGAACAGCTACGTGTTCCTCAAAAATAGGGCCAAAAAAGAAGACGGAATAGGCCATTTCGTGTAGGTAACAGTTGCAAGAATTGATTTCTTGCAGACCTGTTTGGCTATTGCCAATGCTCACCCTGGTCCTTCACCTGCTGTAGAATTGTATTAGAGTGAGAGCAGCAGGCTGAACTAGTGCGTACTGTCCTTACCTAGTTTTCACCGATGACGTCACTACACTGTTTTATTTCTCTTTCATTTTTTTAGGATGTACCGACTACAACTTCTACATTGAGGATACGCAAAATTTCATCAAGCAGTGCTCAAAGCGGGCAACTCTATCTTTCGACCACAATACGCCTGTGATCAGTGCGTCCAAATTCAACAACGACGATTTCAATGTCTTCTTTTCGAAGCTTCGAAAATTTGAAGTCTGTATTCGCGTCCAGAATACCAAACTCAGACGGCTGGCTTTTCCAGCTATCCGGGAGCGAGCAGACGCCAGATGCCCAAAAGCGTGTAAGATTCATTTATTAATTAGCTCTTACCATGTTGCTTGGATGTAGGTCCAAATAAAAAAACATCATATAACCTTTTAGTAATAAAGTTGTCAAAGGTCTAGCTAATGTGAGTCAAATGGCTCCTCGTGGAAAATTGAATCTTTCAGTAGCAGCAATCGTGATTCGGGACAATCCCTTTCTGGAGGATATCGTCTTTGGTGATTCGAACAATGTGAGGGCCATCGCCATACCGACACTAATGGTGCGAGGAAATCGGAAACTTTCAAATGAGACCATCAACAAACTGAATGCTTTGAAAGCTGGTGCACGAGCTTCGAAACGGAACTCCATTCAAGCATTCGGAGGTTTCTTCCAATACTTCATTCGGTAGTGGTCCCTTCAGTGAAAAAGCCAAAGTTAGGATGGAGGGAAAGAAGCCAGTGATTTCAATATTTCCGGAATAACTCTTCATTTTTAAGGCCTACCTTTATCGGCTTCTACTATTAGTCCGACTAGCAGCAGGGAAGGGCTTTAGGACTGCCGTTTATTGTCGACTGCACCTGATTACGCATGGAGCACAGTATTCTCCTGGAGCAGAGCAGAAGGCTTCACGTAACTATGCTTGAACTCGGTACTTACTACTGACCATCCTTCGAATTAAGACCCATACGGAGACAAAAAAGGAGTGTAAGTAGCACAGAGGTAGCTTTCTGTAGAGCACTTTAGAGCAACACTGCCTGTACCAGACAAAAGACGTACGACTCCCTAGGTGGCAGCACACTGCGCCGTACAGATTATTCTGTTCTGCGGCAGTTGATCAGCTCTATACTAGTTCATCTTCAACACTGACATGGAAATGGATTCCCAGATGAACTTCCATTCGAAAGGATTCGAATAGATTATTTCTAGAAGTAGAACTGAGTGCCGTCAGTCTCTGTTGCGAGAGAAAACCTAAGTTGGAAGGAGAATCGAATGTAGTCGTCAATTGATGGCAGCCTCGAGCTCCTCCTTGCTGCTAGTCTGAGTGAAAACCAACAAATTTAAATCCACTACATATATATGATTCACACTGCTCTTCCCCAGATGGGCATCTGCTCAATGAAAACCATGACAATTCCATTTTTCGATTCACTGATTCACTGAGTATCCTATGAAGTTACGTAAAAATCATTCAGAGTGCTCCGTTCCTAAACCTCTGAAGAATCTGAGCGATTTGATTGGATGCGAATGGCTTCATGGCGACATTAAAATTGAAAGAAATCAACGAGATTTGCTTCCACCTCGTGAGCCTCTGAAACAATTCACGCTAACCGGATGTGTGATCGTGAAGCACACAGTAGTAGAAAACATCGACTTTCTGCGAAACCTCCGAGAGCAACGCTTCCCGGCGTGGCTATGCCAAAACGGTGAGCACCCTGTTTGTTGAAGATGAGATTGAAAAGTAATAATAGGTTCATACTTACAGTGCGGTTACATTAAAATGAGGAGTTTGGGGCCTACCGTTCCGGAGGACCTTTAAGTCTTTCAGTTTTCATTTACTATTCCGACAGTTCCTATCTCCGCGTCTGCTCGTCTTTTCGGTTTAATTCAATCTCCTGGCCCCTCCTGTCTATAACATCATTCCGTGTTTCTAATTGTAAGTAAGAGTCAGAATCTATCCTCCTTTCCAAGTGACCTTTAACTCTCCGAGATGTCTTGAAGCAGCATCTATGGGCTCAGGAAAGCGAAAAGCGATTTCTTGAAGTGAGGTGTGCGGTACTGAAAGAATTATGATTTTGTTTCACTGGAGATTTATTACACAAGCATTTAAGGAGCAATACAGAGTGCTTCATCTTTGCTACAGACGCAACCAGCGCATTGACAGTCTTCGTCAGTTTCGCACGGATCTCCCATCGCGTAAACCAGTTCGCCGATGAAGTTTCCTCTGAAGTTCAATTTTTAGGGTGAATCCTTTACAAGGAGGGTCTGTTTGCTCTGCTTCTTCTCACACAGGGTCGTATCCGCATGCCACAAATGTAGAGCAAGAAAATCCCAGCAAGAAAAAATTCTACACCCAATTTGGTTGCTCGATTGCTAGGGCAACTAGATCAAAAAGTGACTGATTTCATGCTAATGTTGTGCTGAAATTTTGGTTCCCACGTAGGCGTATTCTTGAATCACGCTTTGATTGAAAACTTCATTACTGGAAACGTTATCCTAAGATGCACCATATTTCTTTAATACGTTGAACCAGGTTTCGACACTCTGAAATGGGGTATCTAGTGTTCTCTGAAGGGTAGGCAATAAGAACGATATCACACCTCGGACCTCGGATATCCACGACTAGAAGCACAATTTACAAGTGGCACTCAAAGTTCGCGTCGGGCGACTACTCCATCGAAGATGATGACCGTCCGAGACGCCCAATGGAGATGGATTTGGACGTGCTGCGGAGCCAGATGGAAGCCGTTCCGTATCAAACTACACGTGAACTGGCAATCACTTTGGGAAGAGTCAGTCCACAGTTGTTCGTGAATTGATGTCAATCGGCAAGATGCGACAGCCATTATTGCCTCATGCTTCGAAGTAGTATGACATTAGTTTTAATAATGTCTTTTAGTTTCACTAACGTTTACCGCCGCGCCGACATGGACCTTTCTCTGCTCTCGCTCAAGCGCACCCACACGTGGTTCAAGCACCTAGTCACCGGGTAAGAAAAGTGGATTCTTCACTCTAACGTTCACCGGCGTGCTCAATGCGTTGACAAAGGTGCGGTTACAGGGACCTCCTCAAGCCCAACGTACACGCCAAGAAGGTTATGCTCTGTATCTGGTGCAGCGAAGACGGTGTCGAATTCTGGAAGCTGCTAGATGAAGGATGTACAGTGACCGCAGACGTCTACATTAAGCAACTGAGGAATTCGAAGGCGAATCTCGAAGCTACCCATCCACAGCAGCACAAAGTTTACTTCCAGCAAGGCAGCGTTCGGCCGCTCATTGCAAGAACGATCAGAACTGAACTATTGAATTTTGGTACAACTTGGACAACTTTACCACACCCACCTTATTCCCCAGACCTGGCTCCCTCGGACTACTCCCTTTTTTCCATCTCCAACGTCATCTGGATGGTAGAGACTTTCAGACCCGCGACGTCATCGAAATGGCAGACGAGAAGTTTTTCAAGGACCAGCCCCCAGCGCTCTGGAGCGAAGGCATCTACGATCTGTACAAGCGTTGGCAGAAGATCATCGATGCCAATGGGGCATATTTCAGATGATTCGCAATTGTCGTTTAAAAATTGTAAGATCAATATAATCATTGTCAATTTGTCCGAGGACTTATGACTCAACCTAACATGTTCCTCATTTTCCTTCATTTTACCTTGTGTCGCCGCTCTCTCCAATGTTCGTCCAACCCTCTCAGACGTTCTCTGTTCCTTCTGCATTAATTCCAGCCTGCCCTTCCACCACCTCTCTACTTATTAGTGTGATAATTTTCCAGCGGTCACCCTCTGCCTTGTTTTGTCTCTGTGCCCTTCGCTCCCTCTGAGAAGCTGGCTCTGCTTCTTCGATAGATTCGACTGTCTCTTAGCACGATACATTAGATGGAATTAGTGTAGGTGTGACGATGAGGGCTGGAGCCGCGACTGGAGACGAGGCGAAGGCTAACGACGACGACAAGGCAAAGAATACGACCATGTGGCATCTTCTCCTTCTTGCCGGAGACGGAACACCTTTCGGCGAAACAAGTGAAACCACGACGCGTGCCATACCAGTGTCTCTCTGAAGTCGTTCGAGGAACGCGACCTCCAAATGCACAAGCCCTTAGCCCTAGAATGAAACTAATAAATTCTCAGTCTTTGAGGATAGATCAATCCCGTTTCAGGATGCGAACCCGCAATTCAGCTACCATTCACGACCGTAGGGGCGATTTGAATGTGTAAGTGCTGTATACCACGGCCAGTGGTGGTCCATGTACAAGTGCTTACTGCTATTACTTATCCTCAAACCCTCCCCCTCCCCTCCACACCAATCTGGGCCAACCATCCAGCCTCCAAGGAATGAAGGGCTTGCTTGGTCAGGGCGCGAATCATTCTGTGACTTGATACACAGGCAATGTGTCTTGTAGTACACCGCTACACCATCCCCGCACAAAATGTACACATGGAATACCGACTAATCAAAATAGTAAAAGTATCGGGGTATACTTAATTTCGAGACAGTAAATATCCCAGCAATATTTCTTCATGAGCATGCAACCCCTTCGAACTGTTTCGAAAAATAGCGATGGTTCAGCTCAAGTTGTCCAACGAATTCTCTTTAAATTCGACTTCGCTCCCAAATGCCTTTCTTGCCAGCTCCTCACTTCTACCTACTTTCACAGTACACCTATTAGTGTTAGATAAACATAGAAGTAAATATGAAGAGCGAGAGAAATGATCTGTGGTATTTAACCCACAGCGTACCGCACATAGTGCAACACGCCCTTTTGTTTCTGCTTGCCGGCGTTCTGGTCCAAAATCACTCTAGAATTCAAAGTAAAGTCCGAACAGCACATACTTTGCGATTCGCTCGAAAAACTGTTGAATGTAGTCGCGTACAGTACATGGCTGTCTAACGCCGCGTCGATTTGAAAAAGGCGCCGAGCACACGCGCTAGCCAGCGCAAAAATGCAGCGTTGCGCAAAGGGTAGCCAAAGCAAAAGAGAAATTATGAAGAACTGTAGCAATGATATTTCAACTTTTTACAGCATTTGACATTGTTTTTAGAAATCATTAATAATAGCAATTTGTGTATACATGAAGATTTTGAGAAAATTCTTCGTTCGCGTATCGAAAATCTGAATATGACGGTATCGAAGAATTGTGGTCAGTTTTCTACTTTTCCTTTTCATCTCTTTCAACTCTTTCAATTGATGGCGAAAGTATAACCCGAAAATGCTCGCTAATCAATGTTCTAAATCCCACCAAGTCTTCCCCTCCCATTGAAAACTATAGAATCTCATGTTGCTCATTTGTACCATACAATCAGATTCAGAGACCGGGGGTTTAGCAGTGCAATGGGTGAACCTGAAAGGCATGTTTGCAGGTTTGAGCTCCTGGGCCTAATCGCATCGCGTCCGGGAAAAATGATCATAAAGAGTGCGAATGACTAAACAGGGTTTCCCGTCCGAAAATTATTATGGTCATTGGTATAGCCATCCTGGAGTGTAAGAATACGAGTTTGAATTGGAAAGGGCTTCGGCTGTTTCACGCATAAGACAATGACTAACGGGGTAGCCAGTAAGTCTTCCTAGCACTCAGCTTACTAAAAATTAAATCCCGAAATGGATTCGGACTAAGAAGACGTAGGAAATCCTGGAATTTCTTCCCTCGTATGAAAAGAAGTATTTGTTAGAACTACTGCAAGGCTGTCAGCAAACATTGCTGCCTTTATAGTTCGCAAGCATCAAATGAGGGATCATTCTAGAAATCGTCTGCAGCGGGGGTGTCGTCACGTTGGACTACATCGTCACTACGATAGCTGGTCATCACTGTGCAATTATAAGAGGAGATCTCATCATCAAAAACTGGACAGGTTTTTCTGAAGAACAGCTTCTCCTTTTTGGCCTCTACGTCATTCGCATCATAAAACTCATTAGTCATCTACCTTGATAATTTTTTCCGCAACTTTCTTCAAGGGGACTCGAGTGTTCTGCAAGATCTGAAGTCAGTTCGAAAAATTCTCGGTGAATTACGTCTGGAGGGAAACTTGCGACTAAAGAAAGTGGATTTTCTCACCGGACTTGAAGAAGTCGAAGTTGGACCAAATGCAAAGAGTGCGTTCGTTCTCTTTCAAGCATATCTGCTAGAAATTCCCCAATTATGAACTAGGTGAACAAGCTGTGAAGATTTATCGGAACCGGCAAAATCAAACACATGAGATAATTGGCAGCCCCACCTATTCTGAGATGCGCAGTGCATCCAAGTTCCATTCTAGATTGGATAATTGGTACCTTCGCGTAATGGAAGTTTAAAGAACGGACTCCTCTGATGAACGGCTCGATCATTCATTTATAGACAACCCATAAGAATATCGGCAGCTAGCTAGTCTTGGGTGTGCATACGACTTTCATTCTAGATCGTGCTTAAGGGCACAGCTCACGATAAAAATTGTTTTCCCATAAGATGAGTCCTTGGTCCCTCTCCCTAACCCCCCCCCNCCCCCCCCCCCCCTTTGCAGGCAACATATGAGACGAAACAAAGTGGAAAAATAGCTTAAATGGGGCGTTATTAAGGTCTAGCGAATGTATCAATTGTATGTCACACTACCAGTGGTCAGGATCTGAAAACCTTGATCATGCACCACTGTTCCATTGAAGCAGTTTCACTGACAGTGCAATCTTGCGAATATTATTGGCTGAATGACTATTCTGAGAGAATAGCACTGAATAAAAGAGTAACGCAAAAGTTCCCATCCCAGGACTACCATCTGATTGGAAGGCAATTTTGGACATTTTTGGCTTTGGCAGTGACACCAAATATCTCTTTTATGAAGAGTCAATGTGAGGGACATGATGGGAATCGGAAGGAAGTCGCATCAAGCAGCTAACGATAGTTTCGTTTCACAGTTACAACTTGAGGCCGAATGCAGGGCGCATCCCACTAACAGGATTGATCAATTTAGGAGGACTTTGCCTCTCGTCTTTCTATTGGGGTCTTTAATGCTGGAACTGCTGGGACCGTTTCCTTCTATTCCTTGATAGCACACAGGGAATTTCAGGCGGTGGTGTTATAATCAGAGACAATCCAATATTGGAAGAGGTGCAGTTGGTTTCGTTAAAGAAGGTCATCTCCTATGAAATCATAGCCGTAATCATTGAAAACAATCCAAGGCTAGCTGTGGACCTGGATGAGTGGTATGAGGTACTGGTACTGTGGGTGTTGTGGTATTTGAAGATTTTTTTCTAGGAAAAGCCAGTTTTTATTTATGGTTGAAATGCATCTTTTTCTTCAGATAGCAGGGGGAGAAAATCGGACCAAATTGCTGTTGACATACTCGGAAGATCGTGATGGAGAAGGTGAAGTTTCTCCGCTTGGATTTAATCTTAAAACAATTAAATCATGATCAGAGCTCCGAAGAGAATTTCAAAAAGTGCAATCTGTATGCAACTCTGCTACTCAGGAGCGAAAATTCCAGCAGGAATTGGAATACTACCACTTGGTTGTGCCTCCCTGTGCAAGAATCCTATTAATTTTTTCGTAACCATTGAAGAATCAGGGAGGACTGGTCGAGAACAGCTATCCAAAGCGCTCCAGCCTTTCCCACCAGCCCGCTGGATTTGATATTATGGGATCTATACTACAACAGGGTGGGCCCAAGGCCTGCGGCAGTGCTTCCGCGGCACTTCTCCGCATCCTTCTACTGGGAATTCGAGTCTTTCCCTTCGCAACGCGCGGTCGCGTGCGGCGCGCACGACACGCCGTTCGGGGAGAAGATACCAGACCCCGACAGGGTAGATAGCTTGAATGCTTTCATCTCGGAATATATTATATTTTAGTTATGCCCATTACAACACCACCTAACCAACTTAAAGGGGGCTTTGGAGCTAGACAGGGTAGATGGCTGCAGAGAGCGAGACCGGAGTGAAGAAGACGCCTGTACTAGCGAATAATAAAGTCCTTAGGTAAGACCACACCCGACACCTGCCACTCAGAATTACTAACCGTTACCGCTTCGAGTCAAGATCATAGTCATTTCATTTCGTGACAGCGTAGGGTTTTCTCTTTTCTGCAACTGCAGAGATTTCGTTTATCACCATAAAATCCAAAAAGATTTTTCAGGAATCGTATCATTACTGATCAAGATCACAACAGCAATTGTATTTGTACTTGTGCTGGTCCTAACAGTATATTGGTTCGGATGGGGAACAAGTGAAGAAGACGCCTGTACTAGCGAATAATAAAGTCCTTAGGTAAGACCTTACTCGACACCTGCCACTCAAAATTGCTAACCGTTACCGCTTCGAATCAAGATCGTAGCCATTACATTCCGTGACAGCGTAGGGTTTTCACTTTTCTGCATAAAGTCTTTAGGTAAGACCTTACCCGACACCTGCCACCCGAAATTACTAGCCATTACCGCTTCGAATCAAGATCATAGACATTTCATTTCGTAACAGCACAGGGTTTTCAATTTTCTGCAACTGCAGAAATGGTCGTTAATCACCATAAAATCCAAAAAGATTTTTCAGGTATCGTACCGCTATTGGTCAAGATCACAGCAGCAATTGTATTCGTACTTGTGCTGGTCCTAACAGTATATTGGTTCGGATGGGGAACACGATGGCGCAAATTCTCCGGTCTCGTCCCAGACAATGCAAAAACACCCGTCGTAACAAGACATTAAGGCGCTATGTAATTACCACGCCGACGTCGTTATTTTCTCAAAACATAACACGAAATCTATTTAATTATATGGATAAATTCTAGTTAAAATATGTCTGTACACCCATAATCTTCCAAAAAACTTCCTAGCAATTATGATCATAAATCGGGTTGACCTGATTCCAGGGACACAACATCCTTACCGGTCCCCAGTTAGGGACAAAAAGCTTCTGCACAAGGTCAGATTAGAAAAACTACAAACCTGAGAATCAAGAAGATTAAAGAGATTACTTAGCAAGGCAACAAGATCATATCTCTCGGTAGAGCTGCTGAAGACATTTGAGCAATTGCATTGCGATTTCACCAAAAAAACCCCGCTCCTCGTTTCTAATGTAAAAGTAAGGCTAGTCACAAAAGGTCAACTTTTCAATCTTCAATTGTCTTTCCCTCTCACCCTCTGGCCTACTTCGTTTATCTTTCATTTGTATAGGTTTTTAATAGTTATTTTATATCCTGTTTTTCAACCAGTAACAGTGTTACTCTAGTACATAGTACTCCATCAAAAGCAATGGATATACTCGTACCTTTATTTCCCGATCTCGAAATCCTAACATATCCTGATGTCGTACTGGTCGAGAAGTCTTCAGTTCGAACCGGTATGGCTCGGGGAAATCTACTAATCAACCACTGTAGTGAATTTGGTTATAACTTACTGGGCTTAATACTCACCACCAGTTCTTCAAGGTTCTCCATGGAGAAAAGAAAGAGTCCAGGTAGAACGACATTTCGGTGTAGTCACAGACTCTTTCTCCTCAACCCTAAACCAAAATGAAGCAAAGTCAGGTTGTCACCATCAGTCTTGCCGCGAGAAAATGTTTACAGAACGACAGCTCCTTTTTCCCTTCACAACGGAAAGCAAGAAGTGGATATTTCACGTAAGACAAAGCCATCCACCTGATGACGGTTTAACCTCAACTGTCATTGGGAACCACTAACGAACACAAACCACTCTGAGAACTTTGGTAGGCTACAACTCAATACCAAGGAATACATTTGATACTTGGGCAATGCATTCCACCAGCATGCAGAGGTATCACCTTGCTCATTATATGCTTGAACCTTCCCTTACCGAAGCCCATCTAGAATATTCGAACAATTGAAAAAGAAAAGCTGCTAGACTTCGGAGAATGAGATTTTTCAAGAGCAAATACTGTATGAAAGCAGGAAAACAACGAAGAGCTTCATCAATGCAAAATCCAATGTTTCCATTTCCCACTTCTCTAAATTCGACATGAAGACGTTCCCCAGACAATCTATGCTGCATATTCCGTACCCACATATTCAAGAAATGTGGGGAGATAAAGGAACTATCCCTTGACAATCATCAAATGAACAGCAACAACTATCGCTCGATACATTTATTCTGAACAGTACACTTCACGAAACATTTGAATACAAATAGGATTTCTGGATGTAGAATATGTATAAAAATTTCAAAGTAAGTTATTTCTACAACTAGCAGAAAAGCTATTGGGGACAGATGTCAAACACAAGAATAAACAGCGCCAACAGGGTACACATGGACGTCTCGTACAGGAAGCATATCCCCAAATTGAAAGTTCTTTTGCTAGTCGGAGCATCACTATCGCGATTACTTGAGGGCTACATGTGTTTGTCATAGAAACCAGTTCCGAGAAAATGTAGAAATCACCAGTCACTTAGATAGAACCACATTTTAAAATGGAATAAAAATACAGGTGTATCAANACAGGAAGCATATCCCCAAATTGAAAGTTCTTTTGCTAGTCGGAGCATCACTATCGCGATTACTTGAGGGCTATATGTGCTTGTCATAGAATAAACCAGTTCCGAGAAAATGTAGAAATCACCAGTCACTTAGATAGAACCACATTTTAAAATGGAATAAAAATACAGGTGTATCAATACAGGAAGGAAAGGGGAACGTAACAAAAACGCTGAATAGCTCTGCCATCCGGCAGATGTAAGGACCGGCGCATCATCTCTCAATTTAATTGCTGAAACAGTTCCGTTAAAATAAAATTGAGAGGTCTGTGATAGACACATAATCTGTGAGTTACTTAGACACTCAAAAATCACACAGAGACAGTGCGACAATAACAAACTGGTTACATTTAGGTGAAGTTGTGAAAGTAGACATTAGACTCATTTCGGTAGAAAACATTGTTCACACCATAGTGAAGAGTGAGGGAAAGGATTGCAAAAGATTGCGAGAAGGATTGCATTAGCCCAAACTTGCACGCAAGTTGCGACCGCTTCAAAATTCAGAAGCTCTGTCCTCACGAAGCAGTGAAGTAAAGAATGATGACTCAAGAGAAAGGAAACCAGCCAGAGGGTAATGTTGCCTGTCTCCCTTGCTTTGTATGCCTTTCTAGAACTGAAGAGACAGTAAACAAAAGCTGCCCACCCACCTTTATGGGGCACAAGGAGTCAGCTTTCAAGAAGCTAGTAACGAGTCACATCAAAAGATTGCCAAAAACTGATGAAGAAATTTGTAAACAAGACCTTCCAATTCCAACTCTAATGAATCACGACGCAAAAAGATGCAGCGATGATACAATGAAGCAGCTAATGAAGTATTTTTTTACATTAAATGAAGAGCAGCAGCTAGACAAGAGCAACTGTGTGACGTCGTTACAGCAATATTGAAATTGGTTATCTACTTGACCCAAATCATGCATAGCTTAATTCAAGAAAGCAAAAGTCCATGATACCTGTGGAAATATAAGCATCGTGGCGCGAAACAATTTGCATAAAGCGAAGAAATACTTCGAGGAAAATTTGATTTACAAAAAAAAAAAGCTTTTAAATGTTGGAAAAAACATTCTACCCACCACCTATTATTCTTGTGCATGACAGGTAAACAGGTAAACAGGCATAGCGTGCGTTAAAACATCAATAAAAGGGTATGCACAGCAAAGTATAAAACGGGAACCAATTCATAGATCTGCTGGTTATCCATGATAGGCAAGTGCACTGACAGATTTTTAGAGAAAAAATATGCGTACACACAGCGTATTACATAAAAAGTCCCAAGCAATGAACACTGAATAATCGATAATCGATTGTTTTCGGCGTTCCTTCGAATTCGATTTAATCCCTGCTGGAAGGTAATTATATAGCAAGAACATTCAACCTGTTTAAAAAAAAACAGAGGAGAAATGAACCAATTTGCATGCGCATGATACGTCAACGTCAACGCTTGCGAAATTTGAATACACTATCGCCTCTCCCCACTTTCCATCCATAGAACATTTCCTATTCTATTTACACTACTCCCTATCCGCTAACACTCTTTCTGGCAGAAAATTCAACAAAACAGAAGAACTTATGTAGCCAAAGTTCTCTCGCAACTAGAGCTGAGAAATAGCTAAAGCTACTTTCTTGGAGAACATTCCATACAAAACCACACACCCTCACTTGGCAAGCGGTAAAACAACAGAAAAAAGGTAAGTCAAGGTTAGATTGGAAGCTGTGAGCATAGCATCAGGACAAGGCATGCAAAAGGCAACGAAACAAGGACTACATCACTCACAAAGCGAAAGCCAAAGACTGGCAGAATGGAGTAGCAAACTTACTTGCTGGATCCAAACAATGACAGCAACATCCAGAAAATGTAGACGATNCAAGGTTAGATAGGAAGCTGTGAGCATAGCATTAGGAAAAGCATGCAAAAGGCAACGAAACAAGGACTACATCACTCACAAAGCGAAAGCCAAAGACTGACGGAATGGGATCGCAAACTTACTTGCTGGACCCAAACAATGACAGCAACATCCAGAAAATGTAGACGATGTCCAGGAAGATTTGTACAGCAGCGAAAATGTGATCCTCAGGCGAGATCTCGTACTTGCGTCCACCCATTAACAACTGCAATGAAAAGTAGTTGTAACTGTAAGTTTGGACTGCATTGGATAGTTCGATTACTCAACAACCCAAGATCAACATTCAATTTAAATTGCCAACCGATAACTGAACTTGCCCACCTGGACATCGATAGCCAAATAAAACATGAAAAGGAGCGAAGCCAATGCAGCGTACACCATGTAGATGAATTTGACTTTAAAGAAAATAGCCGAGATGATAGCCACCAAACCGAATACCATCAAACACATCGACAGGATGAACACTATTCCCATCATGCTTAACAAGGAATTATAATACAACGTACTGTTGCACCTTTGTTTTTTTTGGAAGCTTGTGAACAATAAACAAGAGACAAACAATGCAAGTTATTACTTTGTCAGGTCGTATTTCGTTTGCATTGAGAAGATGATGATCGATCCACAGCAAATCGAGCAGATGATAAGTGTGAGAAGCACTGAGACAATGTCGTGATGCGCGGTAATCATCATTGTCATGTAGCCGACAGCTAATGTCTGGAAATTAAGTGAAAAAATGCAGATTACAACACAAAAAGCTAATTAATGAACTCACGAAAACTGCCGTTAAAATGATGTTTGCTGGGAAAGAACGTCTCACCGACTCGCAACACATCAAAGCCAAATAAACAGCAAAGAAGATCCCACTGAAATTTTTTGTGCGTATTTTCATTGATAACTGCGACAATCCGTTAACGACTCACTATGCCGCCCAGTACATTCCCAAACTTCTTGAAACGAACAGCCTTGTATCGTTATTCATGAATGGAATTGCAGTCATTATCGCCACAACGCCGAGCTTAAATGCTTCGAAATGTTGAAAAGGAAGTAAAAAAAAACTACGAGTGTTCAATACTCACAACTCTTACAGTACTGAAAATGCCAAACAAATGAAATAGAAACAAAGTAAGATGAATAGAAATGGGCTTACCATAATCGCGACCATGAAGAACACCTTGCGTACAAAAGCTGCACGGATTGTTCGATCACTATAAAAGACAACATATCAGATTAGTAGACCTAAAGTTGAGGTAATTGCGCTGCATACAGTTCCACAGACTCACCTGAACTGAAGATTATATTTATCAGGCTCGCCACTCTCAGCATAAGCAGGGTTACCACCCATACCCATCATTGTTGGATGAGGCATAGGAGGAGGCATGAATCCTGAAAAGATCTCAATTTCAGAGGGACGGAAACACAACATGAACTCCATAAATCAGGAGAGAAAAAAATCATTTAACATTATAACGGCTAAGCTGCACATAATGGAACGACGACAAATATTCGGTCTCCCATATCTTCAGCTCCTACTGATATCCAATATAGGGTAAAACTCCTACAACCACTACTAGACTTTCTCACCGCCAAAGCAAATTATTACGCGACAGAATTGAAGTAAATATTCTGACAACTACGTCTCTTAAAGAAGGCTTTGATGGGCACCCTTGCTTACTCCTTTTCGCTATACATGGATTGCTTATAATGTAGCAAGCCCATGGCCATCCCTGTACCTACTTCATGATATGCAGGGAAATATTTGAATCGATAATCATTTCATATAATTCTCTATGGCATTTTATTGCGACACCACCGTCAGATCTGATATAGTCGACAATTTCCCGTTTCATTGTGAGAGAGCACTCTTCCCACAGTAAAAAGGATCCTTGATACATGACTCTCAATTAGCATATGATACCCACTCTATTTAGTTTGAAGTTATTTACATCAAGCTACTATGACTAGTAGGGTATTACTAGGGCGGAAGGAGGCAGCTGGACGGCCGCCAAAACTCAGTATAGGAGCTCAAATTGAAATTCTCAAATAAACAAAAATGGGAGAATGGCTGTCACTTTCCGAAAAAAACGTGAAATAAAGACCCAGAGAGACTACACAACCAGTGAAGACTTTGCTTCGAGGTGCGAGAAAGAGTCATCGACGTTTTCTTAGCTAAACCACGCACGCACGTATTGAAATAATCCAAATTATACGATGCAGCTTTCGAACATTACCTGAGCGTGTGTGGGAGATAAGTGGGCGTTTGGCTGAAAATCTACAAGGAAGGTAAGACCACTACGAAGGCTTGGGCATAGCATAAGAGAGAATGTCTTTATTTCATACTATGCACCATATTTAAAAACCTACGAGATCGTGGTTATGAAGGGTGATTACTTCAAAAATAAGGGAGTTAGGTATGCGCCTATGACCGCTGCGACTCTACAAACTGGGATTACCCTTCCTTTCCATGTGAACAGTGAAGAAAAGTTAGGCTCAATGCAACAGCGATAAATGCAGCAAAGCCAAGAACGATGTTACGTGCTGCTAAGAAACGAAGAAGGTCGAAAAAGTGAAACAAGATGTTTACGATCGACTTGTAGAGTTAAGCATGCACTCAAACGAATCAGGCAACACATCGACATCAACAGTCATGAATCATTCCCTCTCCGAAAGTCAGTCCTGGCGTCCTAGGGCAACTTCTCTGTCAGCGGGCTCAAATTCCCTTCTAGAGGTCAGAACTCAAGGCCTTGAGGGGGAAAAAATTCGGGAGCCTAACTGTAACTGTAACTGTTCCAGTTGAAAAAATAAATAAAGCCTTCAGACACAAACCTTGTTGTTGTTGCCCTTGGTTCCATCCTGGTGGAGGAGGTCCTCCTGCTGGATATGGATTTTGGTACTGTGGATTGTAGCCAGGCTGACCATAAGGTCCTGACATCGCTGAAAAATTATAAATTACGCCAAGGCAGAAGTCAGTGCTCACACACAACGAACGCGACATGATTTTTAGCGATTTCTTTAGGTTTCAGCAATAGATAAGGCAACATAAGACTATCGATAATATTTATCACAAAGGAACTTTGATGTTGGATGACTCTAGGTGCATAACCCATCGTCACAAAATGCTCAAACGAGATAATTAATTTAGCTTAACGTACACAATAGTGCAAGCAAGAGATCCTCCGAAGACAACTGCTATCAAGCATTATTTGAGACAGGCTTCCACCCAACGATATATCGACTACATGAGCCGCTCATTGATTTACATTTCATCCTTTAACTTGACAATTCACTATCCCAACTGCCTTACAACAGCTATCATTATGACCGGTTACATGTAAGCACTCAGCACTACCTTGATACGCCGCTCGAATGTAGAAGGAGTATGAGGATTCTTTGCCGTCATACCCTTCCAACGCGTAGAAGAAGGGCCTTTGAGGCACCCAGACAGGTCTTCACCAGCCTTTCAGCTGAAATAGAATTCTTCCGTCCAACACAAGTCTCATGCATCCTATATCAGGAGAAGTGGCTCTCAACCAGCTATGGTTCTAGAACACATTACCACCACCTTCTGCGACCTTATGCTCACCATTGAACCCAAAATTGGAAACAAAAGAAACATACTCATTCTAGAAATACATGTTCATCCAAAGCTTTGCAACTAACTACTACCACCCATCTAGTAGACACACACCGCTCAGTTAAGAGAGACTGGGACGTGCAGAAAAATTACTCACTAAATCTGCTCTATTTCACCCCTACATCAATTCTAGCAACAAATAAGATTCAGAGATCAACGTCTGTTGAGGCCGTGTTTGCTAATTCTTATAATAGCAATATGATGCGCACGGACATGACTCCCTGACCGGGAAATCTGTTCGATGACTCATTTTGCTCTGGGAACTGGGAAACAAAACAAAAACAGTCTATCTTATAAGCGATAGATGAATACACTCTAGAATCATGAATAATATCATATTCCTCACAAACTTATGAAGACTATCTCGGAGAACACTGTTCAAAGGTCTGGCCACCCTAATGCAATCAGCCTGATGGGCACGAAAATAGCATAGCTGACTGCTGCCGCAATCGATGCAGACTGGACCTCAAGGATCACGTGGGGCTGGAATTAAAGCGTGTGCACCTCTACGCTCCAGCAAACAACAATCGGCAATGCAGACGTCGGTAACCGAAATTCAGAAGCACCAAAAAACATAGAAAATACCGGTAATACTAAATTGACTTTCAAAGAGAAGGACTGCCACAACCGAGCTGCAAGCTAATTCACAGCACCAAAAGAAATATAGTCAAATTGATAATCCCTTCCCCTATTACCAATGAAACCCCTACTTTTAACTATCATGACTGCAGGTTCAACAAAATTGGTCCACTAAGCGTCCGTTACGAATGATAGTAATTACATGAGGCTTTTTCCCACTGCCTCAACTTGCCATTAACTTAATGTTTCATGCCCCTTCTTCTTCTTGTAATTCTCGGGGGTTTCGAAATAACATCGAAGCAGGCACTGGTGTCAAATCCAAAACACACTCAACAAAGCACCAAACATCTTGAAATCGCTGAGCGGCTTGAATCGCTTACCACGTGTAACAAGTAGAACGAGATGAAGTATGTTTGGTAGTCGGTAAGTTGATAAATACCATAAAAAGAAATTATGTGGAGAGATAGGACAGAAAAGTCGTAGCAATTCAAAACATGCGCCGGAACCAATGGAAACCGAAAGTACGACGTAGGACGACTAAGATGACTCACAAACTACCGCCCACATGGTTTTTCTCAACAATGACAATGGTGAAGACTGGTTCCACTACGAATACTGCTATTGAGATGAGACAGGGAAAGGGTACCGCATCGATCGGTAGGCGATGGTTGGATATATGATGGTGCTCAGTGGAGAAAACAAACGAAGAATCGGCACAAAGTAGCCTTGAGGAAGGATATAGTCGTCAGGCGTCATATGATCGCATCTCATACGGGATTATGAAAGATCGAGAAGAACCACGTCACTCTGGCAACTTCGGCAAACAACTCGTTCCGTCACTGCCTTTACGAACAGTTTTTACTTTTCGAACTGTTCTCTGAAATACCCTATTCTCCAAATTCACCCAATAATACATTGAAGTGTAACCAAACGAGTGGACTACTTTCGAAGAGAACAGAGTCTGAAGAACTATGTTGCACATCGATCAGAACGCTGATTGGGGGCAAGGAGATTTTTTTTTTTGATACGATTGCTTTCGTAAGGGTAGAGTCTACTCACCCGTAAAGTTGTTTCAGTTCTAAATCCCAAAATTATTGATTCCATGATACTTTTTAGAGCATCTTCAATGGATCTGTACCAAAAATACACCGCCAAAAAACCAGCAAAGAAAAAGGCTTGCGACCAGCAACTACCAAAACCCGTTAGAAGACCAAAAAGACCGTTAGCAAACCCTTCGAAAGCAGCCCAGTCATAAGAACTTCAACATCTACTCCTTGTTACAACCATCACCGAATTGTAGTAACGGCTCACGAGGAACTAGCTTTAGCAGGAGGATCTGGCACGATTTTTTGACACCATACAGTATCTCGGTAACCTAAGTTTAGGGTAGTTCGGGGAACAATCGATCACGGCTTCTACACTCAAAAACGGTATGGCGGTCGAGTGGAAATACTGTGTCTACGGCAGACAGGAAAAAAACATCAGCTAAAAGGCACGTCTATGAAATTACCGAGCGCGAAATCGTCAGGTATTCAGTTATTTCACAATCTAATTGGTCATGTTTCCATGGAGACAGTACAGACATTCTTCGCAAAATAACGAACAACCTCACCTGACAGGAAAGCAAACAGGCATGCCTCAAAAAAAAAAGACTGAATTCGCTTCAATCTTCGACGAATGCAAAATCGAAGCAGACCAAAAAACGTTAGTAAAAACATGTCGGTAAAAATAACTCGGGTCCTTAGGGAGATGAAAAAATCTACCCTCATTTTGTGGATGACTTTTGAAACCAATCCTTTGCCTAAAAGCGAGTACTGGGGACAAACTAAACTTCTAAGCTGTCGTTGTTCCATTGTCAATGCAAATCACAAGCACTCTATCTTATGACTCATGTTGAAAAAACATTTTACAGAATTTTACAAAAGAAATGGTGGAACAGATCGACTACAAAGACCCCGCTATCGCAAGATTAGAAAAAAAATTTCATTGAAACTTCAGCTGCAGTGTCCTTATAAAAAATGTGACAATATGGCTCAACCAGGCATAACACCTGTTCTAATCAAATTCGCTATGATCTTATACATTCTTTAACGCCCTGACTACGAATCATACATTATCTGAGGCATCATTTGACGCCATGAGATTCATAGGCTGCCATAGGACATATTCATATCTGAAGAAATGCAACTCGCCAAAAACAAATGTCACCTTGCAAGTGATACACCGAACTGGCCCAGAATGGAGCCGAAGTGCACTAGCATAAGAAACCGGACCCACTACTCATTAAAAGGAGGATGATGCTGTGCCAAATAGCAAATTATGACCTGCATGGTCCGGCATCGAGTTGACGACACACTAACTCCTCTAATCAAGCCCTCCATGCGTCTGAGTTAGGTTAATTATAAAGTCGTCTCAATCCATGGAATAGACTATCTCTACATTCCAAATCCAGTAATGTTCTCAATGCAAGCTAAATGCTGGAACGAATCCCAGAACGGGAATGGTTAAAGCGGAAGGTTCTACTTTTCCATTATCAGCTGTAAAAGGACAGTCAGAGATACGTGTAGGTAGAGTTCCAAAGAAAAAAAACTGAATGGGGCAGGGGAGCAGTGCAAAAACAACGCTGCCACATCTATTTACCGGAGACCAGATCCCGGATGGTAGGGAGAATAGCCTAGGCCAAACATGCCTTTTAGGTCATGTCGTTAAGTGGTAAGTTCAAGTCATTAAGAAACTATGGTACAGAACTCTTCCGTTGCACAAAAAACTGAGTACCACACAGACTTGCCATACGTCGTATGAGCTTAATTTCCGTTTAAACGCCAATATGATACCGAATGGAGGCTGAACGTGAGAAATAGAACCCCAAAACGAATCATACTCATATATTATCCTTTCCTGGAGTATTGCATATTCAAAGCAAAAGAAGACCGCTCCTAGAATCCGTTCCTATAAATGTCGCACCTTTAAGAAACTGGTGGTTGGGAATGTTGATTCACAAAAATGGTTCGTTTAATGAAAAATGAGAATGATTCCTTTTCTGACGTCAAACCCCTTACTTCTTATAATGCTCTTGCGAACCCTGTGTACCCTTATTATAGGATTACTTCAAGTGTTCCGAGCTTATATTACTGCACTTATAAACGCAAAACGACGCCCTGGGCAATCTCATGTTTCACAACTGCTATGAAGAAACCACAACAATTTGAGAGCTGTATCCAGCGATTGCAAAAACATGATGACAAATATGGAAAACTCTTGCACTTTTCGGCAACGATAAGAGGACACGAGGTGAGTGGAAGACTGGCCTTCAGTGAGTCAAGCGACCCGACAACGAACAATTGAAGTCTAGCTTCATATCCGGGAAGAAAAGAATTATCTGGAAAGAATAGAATGAAGAAGTACTTTCATGTGGTAAGGAATGAGACCGTGGTTCTAGGTGACTCGAAAAATGACTAATCTTATTAGGCGAATTCAATTCTGCCATTGGACTAGTTGATAAAGTAATTCATCTTTTTCTGGGGAGTCCACAGCATTATGGCAATGAACTCCACGAAAAGAGGATTAGAGCGCTCATTTCCGAATAAAAATGACTCCAAAGAGATTCAGGAAACACCACATTCTGGAAATTTCTCTACGCGACTGTACATCAAAGGAAGTAGACAAAATGCAAGATGGATTGGGCTACACTCCGACGACCATTGAACAAAATGTAGGAACACAAGATAGTGTTCAACTGACATAAAACGTGCATGGGGGTGTTCTTCCATTCCCCCACACACACGCTATTTGGGCATGTATTGATTCAATCACCATCACCACTCAAAACAAATGTTGTCAAGCCGTAATATCAAACTACACAAGGAAGCTGACCAAATATG
>UZAF01018737.1:5076-15251 GCA_900617895.1 Haemonchus placei | reverse complement strand
GACAGCCGCGTGCGGCAAATCGATTACCCAAAATCGTTCCTAACGCCCGTCTCCCAACCTTTTCACATAGCGGTACTTAGCATGGTCTGAGAGGGAGAGGAGGAGAGAGCATTCATAGAGGTTGGTGAGAGGAATTCTCGATTGTCGAGGGAATCGACAATGAGACTAGCTCAGATTTTTCCAAAACTGCAGAGCAAGCTCGATATAAACCATTTTGGAACATACCAAGAGTTTGTAAGTAAGCAAAACTCAGGTAAAGATGAGATAGAGTTCACCTGCAACGGAGTGCACTTGGCGGCAATTTTCGTGAAAGATACCACATCGGAAAAAAATACGGTCACGCTATCAAAAGTTTCCGGTTCGACAGACTGACCGAGCTTCAGCTTTTCTGCCACTTGCCTTAAACGATCGAAATTATAATAACAGTAATGTTACATATACTTTATATAATTGCGAGTCGTAAGTGAAATGCGCTAAGGTTGTTGGTGTCCTACGGTTTACTTCTGGTCATTATGCAGGAGCAGTCACCCAACAGTTCTATTTTTCTCAAACAGCTAGACCATCTTCCTACAAAGAAAACAGGGAATCAGGACATCAGCCCGTGGTTGAGGAGAAGGAGTGCACCAATTCATCACGATGTGATCCTGGTAAGAAAGGACTCCCGTACTCCGCTTTCTGACCTATCACAAGTTTCTCCTACGGAAGCGCTCAATGTCAGCTTCCGTTTACACTTTTATTATTGACCAATCTTGACGCTCTCTCGAGTGCTCGTGTCTTCAGGAAACTATTGCTGACTGGGGTGTGGGATCTTCCCCGATGGGAATTTGGATGGTATTGGTTTGTCTTTGGAACCTTATCTTCCTTATAGTTCACTATTGCACGAAACGAACCTCGGCAACATGCGGTACAGAAGCACGTCACTTTTCTTTTGCTCCTCCTTCAACTGTTTTGTTCGATCCTCTACTTCGCTTTCCAGTGTAGACGCGTATTGCTCAAGCATATTGAAGACATAGTCCATTAGGTTGCCATTCCTAGTAAATTGACATAAGAATTGCTGAACAAGGTGATAACACTCTCCACACCTTTCAATGCACGCTACTTACTGAGTCCTTTAGTCTTTACATGGACCACTCCAATTATGAAAGAAAGATACTATCAATGGTCGTTCTGATAAGCGCCCAAGCATTCAACTCTTACTCGTGATAGAATCGCACTGGTGTTAAAGGCACAGTTCGCGATAATTCAATGGGCGGGTATGTCAATGACGTGTCCGCCTCTCATTCGATGTCAAGTCAGACTGTCTGACGTGACATCGAATGAGAGGCGGNAGGTTGCCATTCCTAGTAAATTGACATAAGAATTGCTGAACAAGGTGATAACACTCCCCACACCTTTCAATGCACGCTACTTACTGAGTCCTTTAGTCTTTACATGGATCACTTCAATTTTGAAAGAAAAGTACTATCAATGGTCGTTCTGATAAGCGCCCAAGCATTCAACTCTTACTCGTGATAGAATCGCACTGGTGTTAAAGGCACAGTTCGCGATAATTCAATGGGCGGGTANTGACATAAGAATTGCTAAACAAGTTGACAACTCTCCCCACTTTTTTGAATGCACGCTACTTACTGAGTCCTTTAATCTTTACATGGACCACTTCAATTTTGAAAGAAAGATACTATCAATGGTCGTTCTGATGAGCGGCCAGGCATTCAACCTTACTCGAAATGGATTCGCACTGGTGTTAAGCTCTCCAGTGTTTTGTGGAGCGTAATCTGTGTACTGGCTGAACTAGCAAGGTAAGCTCGACTTGTACACAATGTGGCACTAGCTTAATCGATGACGTTTCGGCAATTTCACTTTCCTCGACAGCTGTTTCAATTGAAACCTTCTTAAGACTATTCGACCAACTACTTACAGCTATAAGAAGCCTCAAGACTGTAAATACCGTCATACGTACATAAATAGCACAAAGATTTTAAACCGTATCCTTTCTCAAACAAGAAATCGTTGCGAAATGTGGCAGATTCCTGGTGATCATTGTCAGGCGCTTGGATGAAGGATATTCTCCATAGACGAAGTTAGTTTCCGTGTGAGTATTTAGATGTATTCTGCAACTCGTTTGTGAACATTTCATGTTCAGTTTATTCGTCGCCGACCAGCAGTCGAGGCTGCACTCACATTTGGAATTCGTAAACAGTGAGTTTTGTACCATTCCGAAAATGCTTGAATTCCACTATCAAAAACATTCCACCCTGCCATTTCAGCTATTCCTCCACCTAAGGGGAATGGGAGAGGGGGTGGGGCTTGTTGAGCGATTCAGGCAAGGAAATTAAGAGAAAGTGACACGTCAGCAAGTGAGCGATTTCCGTGGTAACATTCTTATAATTTCAAGAAAATGTCGGAAGATATACTGTAAATTATGAAAAGCCTTTCTGCTACCTGTTTGGGTCCATAGACTTGAGGTTCGACTTCAGCACATCCACTGATGGTCTTTCCGATGGCCGCTCAGCCCAACAATCACGGATAAGATGAAGCTGCAATGGTCAAGACGATTGGTCGCCGTGATTAAGTAGACGAATTGAAGTTCGTTCATGGCAAGGAAAAATTTTGATATAGGGGGGTAAATTTTGCAGAATCAGCTAATCCACATTCTTCAAGAGATAATGAAAGGCATTCCGGACCGTTGCTGTGCAAATATTATAATTGTCAACACTGTAATTTATAAAAAGCGCAGATATTTCTTTACGGTCCTCGAAAATGTATCCTTCCTCTAATACCATTAGAAGGAATCAAATGCAGCGATGTAGGAGCTAGAGCCTTCCTACCCATTCACGGAGGAGTCTGATATTTACAACAGAGTTGAAGAGCTGATCTAACATTTTTCAAAAAATTTTATCCGCAGATCATATCCGTAGTCATCCGGCACTGCTCCACTTTAATCCATGACCAGGTAAATGAAGGGCAAAGTTTGTGGCGTTAATTAATCCTTTTTTGGGTATGAACACCGTATTCAACCTCCGCTCAAAATCGTGTTGGAGTTTCTGAATGTAAACGCGGAATGACTTGCGGTAGCCAGCCGACGTACACGCCAGAGCTCTTATCCTCTCACACGAGTCCCAGAAGTCCCAGACGAGTCTGGGGACGAATAACCAACCGCGGAGGGACGGAAGGGCGAAATGCGGTTAGGCAAGTGTCAATCCAGGATTCGATCGTCGGATCATGCGTGGGTGATGTGCGTGCCCCTACACCACAACCAACATTCTAACCGAATGGAAAAAACAAGTAGAGGAAAATAAATGACAATCTAAGTCAGACTCACCAAAGCAGGCTCAATTTCGAGGTCAGTGTTGACGTTCAGAGGAGGACGCGGATGTGCATGCCCTCCTTTTTTCACCAAATAGAGAATCTCTTAAATAGAAAATTAAGCTAGATTCTGTAAATAGCCAAAGACTCGAATTATTGCAGATAGAAAATCAGTTTAGTAAACTTTTCACGAAGAAGCAAACTTTTTCGTTGGGGATTCCGTCTAAAATTAACTGGTCCTCAAAATAATTTTCATAAGGAATAACTGTGAAGAGGATGAAGATTCAATCACATCATCTTTGATATCGTAAAGGCAGTTATTACGGACGACTTGCCCGGCGCTGAGCATTGGAAAGAAAAGAGTTCACGTCCAAGGGCTACGTAAGTCATCTTGGTGAAGTTTGAATGCATTCTGCACTGAGCGACTAAGACAGTTAGGACAACAAGACCCCAGAAGATGCAAAACTCAGAGCTTTAGTAAGCGTGTTTATGTTTGGTAGCGACTAACCTGCTGCTGCTATCTGATAGCTTAGGAAGCCTCGAGGGCATGGGCGTTTCTGGCTTCACAACAAATAATTATTTCTTTACATAGTGGTAGTGTCACGTGTCTCAGTTACCACTCGTATGGTAGGTAATCTGCTTACGCTCGAATTTACCATAAAAATCAGGACCAGCCAGTAATGGTTTGATAATAACACCTTTATATAGTCGGGTATAGCATAACCTGAGGATGCTTTTGCGTACGAACCTGTTGCATCTTCTTTTCGATTATTTATATCCCATGGAGAACTTCTCGAGACCAGTTGGGCACAAATGATACCAAAACTGAAAATAAACGATTAAGGAGTAAGTAATACCGAGTGTTCCTTATAGTTTACCATTACTGAGGGTGCAGTAATGGTAAACAATAGTAATAGCAAGTCGGTTAGGACGACATGATTGATACGGTATTCATCTTTTTCTAGAGGAAAGAGCGAACAACCCATTATAGAAAAACAAATACGAAGTCCGCATGGTTCTTTCAAAGCTATTAGTTTTTAAGACTATTCTGCTTGAGAGAGCTATTAGATTCGAGAAAAATGAAAAGCAGCTTGAATAAGAAAGTCCTACATTATTTTGCGAGGTTATTACTCTCGATAGACATCCCTTCTGGAAGAGGAATACCGTAATTAGAATTCCAAGCGGTTATTTTTTGGTTGATCTCATTGTGATGGGTGGATCTCCGCTGAGAATTCCGATTTACAAAAAAGAACATGCTGTTTGAAAAAATGGCTCTATTCAAGTTCATAATCCCCTTGAGCAGAGATATTCTATACGAGATATCTCAACAATCTTGGAAATTACGACTCGTATATGTCGAAAAGCTCTTTTTTTCTGAAAAGGTTCATGTATTCTGAGAATTGTACATGATATTATTCATTTGAATAAGAGTTTTGTGAGTCTTCTTCCTTCTTATATCAATCATTTGCCTCGAAAAACCAGGTTCCCAATGCAAAGTGAACTTGCCACCTACTCAAGGAGTTATTGGTGGGTTGGGCCTAACTACGTATCATCAATGAAGGCTGTTTTTCTACTTTAATCATTTTCAAAACAAGCATTTATCAAGCGGTCCATCTTGACGACATCGGTGTTATACCCCATGTTCGACCTTCCAAATCTAACAACCCTTTCGAATATTACGCATCTTTTGCTGTATCTATGCCTATATCTTGATGTGATCGAAGAGGAAATGCTCGGAAAAGAAAGAAAGAGGTAATTTTTGTTTCCAGTCAATTCGCATCGATGTCGTGAAGATGTCATAAAACTTATCCTGGCGCCCTTTCTCTATGTACATATGTTCTACAGGGAATCTTACCTATAAATGTCAGCTTCGCGAGATCCATCGCATTCCATTCGCAATACTTCTGGTGCAGTCCATAATAAGTCTGGAAGAAATCGAGTTGAGCGGATGTTATACCTTTCCAGAAAATTCTCACTCGATATGGTAAATTTCATCCGGAAATTAGTTGGCTAAGGCAAACAAGGCCGCACGATTTGCAATGAATCAAATGAGTTTAAATCAGAAGTAACTGTGAAGTCGTGACCTATGGCGGTACAGGAAGAGAATTTCGGCCTCTTGGCTTCTTGTAGTCAACTCTACGCGAGAGCCAACTGACACTCATTTGAACGCTTCTTCCGTGCCATTAAAATCTTGTGCAGACCTTATTTATACTGCCTTTTTGGAAGTTTTTTCTCTCAAAATCCGCCGACTTTCGCGCTATCTTCGACACCTTCACTCTTATTGCCTTGTAACTTCCACTACTTCGTCAACCCAGGATCTCAAAATTGTCGCGAAGTATGCCACAGCTCGAGCAGAAAGTCTTAGACGAATCGACTGGTGTTAAGCAGAGAGGGAATGCGATTGATTGGCTTTGGAAAGTCGTCTTGAAATGGTTTACAGTTTATTTGTAAACGCGAGACATCAAGTGGCACCGCAATAGATTTAGTGGGCTAATCTAATCATTGCTGACCATTAAACAAACTCCAGAACCACAAGATGACATCAAAATTTCTGGCCCCTTCGGTGATCAATGAAAAAAGAGTTGTACAGGGCAGCAATCAGGCTACTCGCTGCTCTTTTACATTGTTGGGTGTTTCGTCAGTGAAAAGTGAAGACGCTTCTCCAGTTACAAAAAACCNAAAAACCTAACTATTAGCATATTTCCAGGACTTACCTTCGGGAGGACGTTTGTCATATGCTCGAATCTTTCTCAGACCATAATCGGAAATTTTGGCTTGCCAGCGGTCATCGACCAGACAACATTCAGAAGTCAAATAACCATGATACTGTAGCATCGACCCATGAATAAAGGCCAATCCCTGAACGAGGCGTCACAATTATCGTACCCACACATCTATTCAGTTCCACCCGAATAAAAAGGAAATCGTATATAGTCTTAGGTTAGTTTAATAAGGCAGAGCGTCATAGGAGAACGAGTAATGATCACCGCTTGTAATTCTTTGCTTACTCCGAACTGATTATCTTGAAAGATCTCAAAAAGTGTTGTAATGCCCAGAATGTTCCAGAGATTAAAAGCTGGTTTCTGGTATCCGGAAGGAATAGAGAATGAAATTCGTTTGAGGCTGGTGGAGAGCAATGTTGACCAAGAAACATACGTTTGCAATATCGCGTAGCAGTGAGAATATGAAGACGTTATCCAGTGACACTGTTCCTCCATTGATCACATCATTTACACTTCCTCTAGAGCAATATTTCCATATAGAAAGCAGTTGTGGTCCATCGAGGCATAGTCCCAGGAATCGGTTGAGGCTTTCGTTCTCGAATTCCCGCATCTTTAACATATCCAATTAATAAATTCGCTGTTGTCTTCCGATAGAACTTAGAATAAGCTTGCTTAGTAAGAGAACTGTCGAGAATTTTCATGGATCAGATGTTTCTGGAATGTTTCTGACGTTCCCATAGAAGACCGGTATACGGACAATATCTCCCTGCATGCATATAACATATCCGGCTCCCTATTTCTCGTTCATCAAGCCCTGAGATGGCCGAACTGCTTCCCCATTGACATTCGGCACGTACTTCATTACGATTTCGAATCTGGGCTCCCCTCACCGGAAGCCCATCAACTATGTGGGAGTCAATTACTTGGCCTCAGAACCCCTTCTAGATGGCTTTGTGCATGTCAGGCTTCAAAGCCAGAACTCCTCAGAGCCTGGTTTAAAAATTCACACCAATTCTTTTTCTAAAGGTAGTATAACTCACCTTCCTCAGCTCCAAGCAGTCCTGAGGATCTAGTTGTACCCTTGCTTCATGTTTCATTGCAGCCACACTCTCTTTCTGGAAACAACTCATCAGTATCGCATACAATTATGGTGGTACTCAACAGGCAGTTAATCCACTCGGTTGGCTCCTGATTGCAATCCGTGGATACAATCGTAGGTGCTGTATCTTCTAGGTTGTCTTATGAATCTTATAAACGATCACTAACCGTTTAGCTCAAAAACCAACACTTTCTTAAGAAATAGCATAGGATACCATATCCAAATATGACGTGGCATAGACTACCGTACCCAAATACGATACAGCATAGGCTACCGTATGAAAACTGTACCCAAGTATTCCATAGCATAGGCTACCGTACAAATACGATACAACATAGTAGGCTACTTTATCCGAACCGTACAAAAACATAACACAGCACAGGCTATACTACAAGCATTGCCTACCGTATCCAAACCGTACCCAAGTATGACATAGCATGGGCTACCGTATCCAAATACGATACGGCATCGGCTACCGTGTTTGGACCGTACCCAAATATGGCATAGCATAAGCTACCGTATCCATATATGGAACAGCATAGGATACCGTATCCAAAAATGCAGCAGTGGGTGATGAAAAGGTTGCTATCTGAGGGGTGTTTGCTACTGGAAATGTACATTGTTGTTTTACTGACCTACAGTGATAATTGAGGAGGTCTATTTGTGAATTTCCTTCTTTCAAATACATATTCTATACATTTCTATTCTAGCCCAGCTAATCTACAAAATGACAAACCTGATAGAGATAGAAAATGAAATTTCTTGTCTCCACTTTATTTTCCACTGAAATTCTTGTAGACGTTGAGCTGGAGCCACTATGGAAGGATCGTTGGCTGTGCTCTCCTTTCTGGAAAGTATCTCTTTTCAAAAAGCCATACCGCTCTGGTAATTCATGTGCTCACTTTTCCCTTTGCTGCTTCGAGTGCTACAAAAGGTATGCGCCACATTTGATTCAAACGTTCGGTTTCTCTCCTTTTCATGCTGAAATACTTTTAATAATACTTGAAATGTAATCCAACATTCGAAGTAGAACTCACCGAATCACGTAGTAAGAGCAAATGGCCAAAAAGACTATTACGAGTAGGACCAGCACAGCTGAGCCAATTATGAAGGCAAGATAGGCCTTCAGAGGGTCAACAGGACACTGAAATACATTCTCAATGATGCAATTTGCAACTAAGCCTAGACTGTGCTTCCCCTCTTCTCTTTTGCAGTTAACGCAAAAATCAATTGATTCGGGTTGACTGCGAAGGATGCGATACCTCATTCCCACTAAATCCACATATAGGCACTGCTCGTGGCCGGTTACCACCTCTGCTCCACCAGAATTGGGCCTCGTTGGAAATAAGTCGAGTAAAATTCTGAAGAATGAGATTAAGCACGCAATCTTTCGAATCGCAATTAGGCGGGTTTAGCGGTGGCAGAATATTTACTTCTCTCCCAAATTCCCAAAAGGAAAAGCATTTTACGGATTCTGATATTTCACTGAAGCACGGAGAACATCCCTTACTTAGTACAAATTGACAGAAAAAATGACCGTAGAAAGTAAACCAAAAAAATACCGCTTGAGTTCCATCAACAAAAACAGCTCCATACAGAATTGGCTTGCCGGAACTGTCTAGACCATCGTAGTAAAACGACGGCATCCGTGCGCCACTGGAGCTGATCCGCACATCACCAGATACACCTTTACAAATTTCCACTCAAAAACAGTACTGTTTTTTCAATGATCTTCTCTCCCCTTCTTCTCAGCTCGTCTCAAAATACTGGATGATTGTGTTCTTACGTTTTGCTTTGCTGACCTAATTTTGCCCGTAATGGTAATGGTCCCCGAGTGAACACGTCCACCTTTCAAGCATCCATCGAGTAACTGAGCACTTCTCCAAGCAGACTGCACAGTAGGTAGTCTTCAAGTCATAGTTGGCGATGAAAGCAGTTTTGAAATGAGAAGGACATATTAGGCGCTGTCTGGTCGAGAAGGGGCCTAGGTGGGGCACAATAAAGGCTCACAAGCCCGTACCGATACTGACCACTGGGAATTACTTCCAGAAAAAGAAGTGGTTTCGCGGACGAAAGGCTGGTCTTCGAAATGGAGCACGTTTGTTGTGAATATGGTTCCTCACGCGCACATTACACTATGGCGAGGGAAATCTCGTTTCTGTGAACCTCAAAACTCATCAATACGAAAAATACGATATATTTCGAAATTTCCTAGGCATTTTCTCGTTTTCGCCGATGGGACACCCTATATGGAACCTTCCGCCCTGTTGCCCAGTATTGGTACATGGAACTGTCGTGAACTCTTCCTCCAAGCCCCAACCAACAATTCAATACCTATATACAAATCAATACGCTGCTTATGTAAGGCGAGGCGGCGAAGAGTAGTGGCGAGCAAAAAGAGATGAGCTCACCTTCAAACGACATCACCATGTTGCTAAAAAGAAACGATCCGTTACGGTAACTGTTAGGGTCCTTTTTGAGGGAAGCATTGAGTCCGCGAGCATATGCATAAAACGAATCATGAAGTTGTCCGGCATATGTCGCTGCCTAAATGCGATCTCATCTACTCCTTCTCCATCATCAAGATGATGACCAGCACCGGTCTGGTGTCCCGATAGACAAGTATGCAGAAGCAGTCACTGGTTTATGTCGAAAATTATGGTGCACTTTGAAAACTTACAGCTGCATATTCTTCTCCCTGGCATTCCTCAACGCAATTGAACGGAGCCTCTTTCATTCGCGAAACGACGAGCTGGCTAAATCTCTGGTAAGCACTCACATTAGCACCGATACCAGTGTGCTGAAAAAATACAAAAATCATATCACCTTCCAAGGCTCAACATACAGGTTTGAATTCACTCATGCATACTATTGCTGGAGTTAATCGAATGGAGTTGATTATTGCGTTTATATTAATCATATCATAAGAAAGAGGGAATCCCGGCGTCGGCCGGGTAACCCCACTGGTTCACCCTAAAATTCCATAGATATGAGCGGTTTAATCTACCGGTGAAAAATGAATTGGAAAAAATTGAAATTGAATGCAG
>UZAF01018736.1:0-26570 GCA_900617895.1 Haemonchus placei | reverse complement strand
TCCGCCGAAACGCCGGCCAGAATAAATCTTTCCACCCACAAACCTCGAGGCAGAAGCAAAAACTAACGATTTCAAGAACAACAGACATGCCGAGGTTCAAAGATGAGAGGACTTGGAATTCCATTGGATAATGTTAGTATATGTGGATGTGGTTTTGCCTCTTTTGATCTTTATTGAGAACCGCAGATGTAGAAGAAATTGTGGAGAGCGGTGTAGCATGACGCGAAGAGGTCTTGAACATTGAAGCGATGACTGTTGTTTGGACGGAGTTGAGCTTTTACAAAAGTAGTCAGTATATATAGTGGTAAGTGGTAGGTACGAAAAGGTGATGAGCGGTGTTTCCCAAGCCTCCTCGTTCAAGTTGAAATTCTTCGTGCAAGCGAACTCTGACCTGAGAACTGCATCCTTGCGCTGGTGACTTGTTTTTGTTTGATGATTTCTGTTGCGCTGTGTCCTCTAACTTTTCTTGTTTCTAATATGCTATATAGAATCTGTAAATCTATATAGAATTGATGGAAAGCTGGTGTTTTCTTTCTCTTTAGTTCTTATAAACATCTCGTGGCGGTTAGGCTTGTAGGCGTAACCGATTTTTTGAAATTTTGTTTATATAACAATAATATTCCTGTTTCTTTTTGGTTTTTTTAGTATTTTATCACAAGCTCTAATGCAAAGCTCCGGTGCTCTTCAGGGGTTTATCTTGACCGACTTCGCCTTTGAAGCTGTGGTCAGGTAGACGTGCGAAGAACTGGAGCGATGGCGGCCTCCTTGCTTGAGTCTCCCTTGTCCGTCCGCTCGAGGTCCAAGGTCGCGGTTGAACTCGTTCTTCACGCGTTAAGTTGCGCACAGCAAGCCCCGGCACGTTACGTCTGAGTTATCGCGTTCTGGATCGAGGACCGGGACTCGCGCGTGGAAACATCAGCCTACCAAAGGGGAGGCGTCCTGTCGCCCTGCCACATGCTCTCGTCACTACCATCAGTTGTCGGCTCGTATGGTTCGAAAACTTTCGCCTAAATTTACTACTGTCGACGGAGATTTGCTTTGGAGCCTTCATCATTTTTCAATTACCATTTATGTAAATATCTATATATAACTAATAGTTTAACGGCACGTCTGCATGTCTGAACGGCTAAGAGTGAGCCTCAGCTCCTTCTGATTCAGAATGGCTATAGCCACGATAGTGAAGACTCAGCACTCGCCCTGGCAAGGCAGTGTTGAGACCCCAGTGGGCAAGCTTGCTTAAACAGCAATAAAACAGCCTCAGTAACCCGCGCACTGGGCCCAGCCATCTCCGGCGTCAAACGGTATGGCGACTGGTGAGAGGCAAAGAAATCTCGGGTTGCGCAGGGCGCCTTGGATTCTGGACTATCGCAGCACTTCCTCCACACGACCAGAGACTGTTTCCTACTCTATACCTACAACACGAGAACAGTCTCTTCCAATACGGCTCTCCATGAGCTTCTCGAAGCGGCTACTCCCATTAAATATCCTGTGATTGTGCCGCAAGAAACCAAGAGCAGGAGAACCGACGTGCGACGAATGAACGATGGAACCCTCATCATTCGTGGTGAAAAGCTTCCATAATATACCGCGGAAAGTCGGCGGCGTTGGTTTCGTCGTGCACCCATCTGTCGTCCATCTCGTCGATTCTCACGAGATCCTTTCTCCTTGCTTTGCCATCCTACGCCTACGACATACGCACATGAAGACCATCTCTATCGTCAACTGCTACTCTCCACACTCTAGAGCTGACGCACTAGAGCTCGATGCATTTTACGACCAACTTGAGGAAATCATCCGCAACGGAAAGTCCTCCTACAAATTCGTTGTTGGAGATTTCAACGCTAGGCTGGGCGAAGCACAAGATGAAGAGTTCAGTATTGGAAAGTTGGGAATGGAGGACAGGAACGAGAACGGAAACCGTCTAGAGGGACTCCTCTCCGCGGCTCGACTCTTTCATGGAAATTCTTTCTTTCAGAAGAAGGAACATCGCTGGACATGGGAGTCCCCAAACGGTACAACTCATGCTGAACTGGACCACATATTAACAAACAGAAAGTGGTGCTTACTAGATGTTGGTGTGGTACCATCTTTTTGCAGTGGTTCCATCATTGACTCCTTCTCGCTAAGATCAGATTCAGTCACAAACTGGAAAAGATCTCTCAACATCGCGCAAAGAGCGCGAAGCATGTTGTATACGACGGAGATGTTCTGAATGACGTCTTATCCCGATATGACTGGCAGGTCCTGGATGACGCGACCGAAGACTACGAATCGCTGGTTCGGGGTCTCCTCACTTGTGCTGAACAGGCTAAGCTTCCGCGAATGGATACCTCCGCGCGCATTTCAGGTGCGACGAAGGATTTTCTCAGAACAAGAAGAAACTTGAGGCTTGACAAGAACGCCACACATCTCGAAAAGCTGCAAGCGAATATCAGCTGCAGACAAGAAGTGCGGCGGGACTTTCAGCTATACAAGGAGAGGAGGCTACTGGAGGCAGCCTTGAACAGAACCAGTCGGAGAAAATGTCATCGGGATCTTCAGAACCACGTATTCCACTTTCGTGTTTGGAGAAATAGGACGGAACACTTACAACATGGAGATTTGAGATGGAGGAAGTTACACAAAGGTTTCACACCAACTCCATGCGTGCGAGAACCAAAAATCCCACTGGCAGAACAACCCCTCGGATCCTTCCTTCGGAGGTGAGAGTTGCGATTACGAGCATGAAAACGGGCTCAACTTCAGGTCCCGACAAGATCTCAGCCGACCTACTGCAGGAGGCTACGAACTTCATGCGCTTCTCGCAACACATATGACATCCTACCTCCAGAAGGAGAAGTCCCCAATCAGTGGAGGAATTCGAGGATGGTCATTCTTCACAAGAAGGGAGACCGGGATGATCTTAGCGATTACTTCCCAATAAGCTTGTTAAGTGTTCTTTACAAGCTGTTCACGAAGATCTCTGAACCGCATATCGCGAACGCTGGATGAAGCTCACTCTGTAGAGCAGGCTGGATTTCGGGAGGGATTCAGCTGCATAGACCACATCCAAGCGGTCGTAATGGTCATCGAAGTGTGCCGAGAATTCCGAATGCATCTTGTCCTTACCTTTGTCGCTTTTCACAGCGTTGAAACGAATGCGGTCCTGTCAGCACTGTCGATCAATGAGTGGACCCTGCCTACATAACAACACTAGCTGACTGCAGCAGTCATTGCAGTGCGACGGTGAAGCTGTCCAACGACCTCCCCCCATTACCATAGGGAAAGGTGTGAGAGAAGGCGACACTATTTCGCCGAAGCTATTCACAGCCGCGCTGCAGTGGGTTATGAAGTCGCTCGAGTGGGACGAAAAGGGTATTCGTGTGGACGGACGGTCCCTCTCAAATTTCCGCTTTGCGGACGACATCGTTCTCTTTTCAAGCAGTATTGCAGAAGCTGAGCCTATGCTTGCTGAGCTTAATAAAGCAGGAAAGAAGGTAGGGCTGCGGATCGACCAAACAAAGACACAGTTCATGAGGGAAGAACTGGTGAGACGGCAGAAAGCAGCGTGGGCAGCTTTCGGACCTATGAAAGAGGTTACCAACCATCTGGCTGACCCGCAGAACGTCGCGCTAATCTTTTCGATTCCACAGTTCTTCCTGTGCTCTGTTACAGGTCGGAGACTTGGGTGAACAGTGCATCCACGTCAAGGGCTTCGAGCACAAGTCACAGAGCGCTCGAGCAATGTCTTCTGAAGTTCAACCTACTCACGCAAATTTGAGCCGGACTCCGCAGCTCCGATATGCGCAGAATGTCTCGACTCCGCAATCCGGTGGAATACATAAACAACGCGAAATTTCGATGGGCCGGTCATATAATGAGAAGAGATGGTGACAGATGTATAAGAAGAACAGTCGAGTGGGCTGTCTTAGGATCTTCACGATCTAAGGGTAGGCCTGCTGCGAGATGGGGAGATGTGCTTGCCGATCACGTGAAACAGCTGCGACAGCAGCTGAACGACTCCTCACATCGCCATCTTCGTCGAATCCTCAATCTACCGTGGATGGCGATCGCGAAAGACAGAAGCGAATGGTTTTTTGCTGGTGCTCCCACATGAGTGAAGACGAGCCGTATAAGTATAAGTGTTTTGTGTAGGTAGAGTGCACGAGTGATAAGATATCTATCATAACCTCTATTGTGTTAACAAGTCATGGAGTTGTCTCGTATCATCACAAAGATTAGTCTAAGTGATTGTGCGAGGGTAGTTAGTGTTCTTTTTCTTTGGGATTGACGGTGGTGAATTTGGTAGTCGACAATTCGTTGCGCCCTGCTTCTCTCCATCGAGTTGCTTGTATCGCACCGCTCTTGATCATTGTTGTAGCAACGGTTGTCTGGCCTCCTTGGAATCGGGTCGTTGAAGAGCGGAGATGAGGAAATCGAAGATGAGAGCAGTGCCGCTCGTAGCATTGCCCGACTGAGAACCACCGAGTTGCCGAGTTGCCGAAATCCGGAACCGGCCTAAACTGGGGTTTCATACCCTAAAAATGGATGGCTTACATACTGGCCCCTGTGGGCGGAGTGTTTCGTTCTTCGGTGTGAGAACTCACGAAATCCCAGCATCTTGTATTTTGCTGTAGGAACTTGCAAAGTTCCCCTTTTTTGAGACCTCGCTGGAGGTACTGATTGAATAGAGAAGGTGTTCAGGTGTCCTCGTAAGCATGACGAAAGGTTATGACAGGTACTACGTAATGTACGATAGTGCCTCATTAGCTATCTAGGTTCCAAATAGCTAAAGCATTGATACGAGGGCTGCCTTTTATATTTTGAGATTTGGCAACACCTGTGTAGCAATCTAGCAGCTGACACCACTATCGAAAAGTTTGACTATTTTGGGGTTACGTTGCAAAATTTGAGTGCGATTTGTGTTGTTTACACTAAGTTATAAGGTTGTGTTTAGGCCAAGTTATGGGGTTGAATCGTGAGCATTTTCGCGCGAGTGTTTTCTACAACTTTCGACGTGGACTAACTCAACAGCAATGCATGGATGAACTTAGTTCAACTTTTGATGATGAAGCTCCATCCACGGCCAGTGTTTATCGATGGTAGAGTGAGTTCACCCGAGGTCGTACTTCACTCGAAGACGAATTTCGTGGAGGTCGTCCAAAATCAGTTGTTGTTCCGGAAACCGGTGATACTGTGCACAAACTAATACTGCAAGAACGTCATGTGACCTATCGTGAGATTGGAACAACCTAAGGCATTGGTGGGACCACCATCGATTCAATATTGCATGAACATTTGACTGTAAAAAAATGGTTTTTGGAAAATTTGTCAATCCCCCAAAAAGAGGGACTCATGTCGATTGGTCGAAAGAAATGCTCAGAAAAATACGATCGCGGTGCTTCGAAACACGTCTATGACATCGAGACAGGTGATGGATCATGGTTTTATGCGTATGAGCCCGAAAGGAAACAGCAGTCGACCGTATAGGTATTTCAAGATGAGCCAAATCCAACAAAGGCTGTCCGCGCACCAAGCACTTCCCAGCAATTGTTCTCCTGTTTCTTTGAGAAAACTGGACATGCCGCAACCGTACCACTAGGACAAGCAGAACAGTCAATTCTGAATGGTATACCACCATTTGTTTGCCAGTTGACTTCCAAAAAATCAGGAAAAACAACTGCTGAAGACGCACCACTCTTCACCACGACAATGCGAGCTCCCACACATCGGCACAAACAACTGCATTCTTGAGCACTCAAAACAACGATTTGACAGGTCATCAGCCATGTAGTCCCCGAGTGACTTCTTCTCATCCCGTACGTAAAAAATAAAATGAGAGGTCAACGTTTTTCGACACCTGAAGAAGCCACTGATGCGTCCAGACCATGTTTTAGAGTTACCTACATCAGAGTGGCAAAAATGCTTCGAAAATTGGTTCGAGCCCATGCAAAAGTGAATAGATCTTAATGTGGAAAATTTCGAAAGGCAGTAAAGCGATTTTCACTAAATAGTATTTGTTTCTCTTCTCAAATCTCAAAATATAAAAGGCAGCCTACGTACTGCTCATTTATTTGTTCTCGGACCTTCCTCTTTCGTCGCGCCGGCCGCGAACAAAGTCTTTGATCATTTTGAGAGCTGATCGCACGCGGAAAGAAATTTTGACACGTAGTGGGACGCTATCGAGAATCACCCGTAAGCACTTGACAACCTTGGACAAAAGATACTCGCCAGAGCAGGATCACATCGCGTCTGGTCTCCCGCCCTCTGGCGTACCACCTTGACTATAAGTTACGTCCTCTCACCTAACTTCTAGTACCAACTCTTCCGAACAACTCTCACACATTGGACCACCCTAACCTCTCGGAGAGTTAAACTCATCCGGCCATGAGCAGACGCTCCCAATCAAGTCGGCGCAAGCCCGTTGTCACCTCAGGCTTTCCGTCTGGAGCATACAGATTTCTTCCTGCGGACCCACCTCACCACGGAGATCGGCTTGTTTCCGCGCGTGCCCTGCCTCGTCTACTTTGGCCACTAAGCACAGCTCTTCTGGCTCCCGAGGGCGAGGAATCTCGTCGTCGGTGTAAGCTCGCAGGCAGATCCGCCTGGTTAGAACATCGCTCTTCTTGGACCGCTCCCCGAGGCACCTCTTTCTCAGTTGACGCACGATACACCGAAAGGGTTCACCAATCAATTAATTGACAAACATCTATGGGCTCGTTTCGTCAACCCTCGGCCTGTGCATTTCCTCCGTGAAGACCTCTTCAAGGCGACCACAACCTTGGAGTCCGTGTACCGGCACCCCCCGAGTGACAGATGCATGTCGATGCGATTTAATACGTTCTTGTTCCCGTGAGTGCTCTTCCGTGCGGATAAATTACCGATCACGTCCCCTTCATCTAAATCCAACACCCAGAGAACACCATCGACTTCACTTTCTAAGCAAGTATTTAATCAGCTTCTTACAGATAGCCATGATGAAGTTGATGTCGCTGAATGGGGCCTTCTTCTTTGGACCAGCAGACTCCGTCAGGGTTCTCTCGCGTATATAGGTATCACCCTGTGCTTTATAAGGTAGTTGTCACCGGATGGGGTGCCGGTGTAGTACTGGAGGCTGAAGATTTTTTTTTATTATGGGCTCGGTCCGTCGCTACCTACACTGCATCACGTTCGACCAGTATTTCATAGAAGTGATTACAGGCAGCCGAGGTTCCAACAAAGCCTCGCTGTAGATAAAAATCACCTACTCCTTCTTCTTCACAGTCTCCTACTTTGCTTTCGCATCTGTAACCAATTGCGCAGAATCTATCTATGGGATCGTACTATTCCGTACTACCCGCTATAACGTCGTCATCCACGTGAGAACAGTCCTCGAAGGTTGTCTTGATGCCCTTACAATTACCCCTTCGGTTTGTTCGTTTTCGTTGAATCGGACGGTCCTGTATGAGAATCTGGGCGCTCATTCACGAGTTGACGTCTCTTCGGCTACTCGCACCCCGTGTCCCTAGAGCGCACTCAGCGGGGCTTATTCGTTGCTTCTTGCCAATGCACTCTGACGAACAGTTTTTGCCCCCTTCGTTATTCAAGTTCTCCACCGGAAAACATGCCTGGTTCGCCGACCGTCTTGGTCGCTTTGGCAACTTTATACAGAGACCCTGTTGAGTCGAAACTACGCGTAGCCAAGATCGGTAATGCCGCATGCTCGGCGTTAGCTGCAGTAAATGCGGCAGGAGATGGTAGGCCTACGCACAGGGAAGTTGCTTCTGTAGTCACCCCGGGAGTGACACCTCCTCCGCGTCCAAGTGACGTTGAGGGACATGGCATCATAGACTGGAAGGGCATCGGGCCGAAACGCAGTCTTATGAATGCCAGGAGCTCCTAACCTCATTAAAATGAAAGTCGTCACAGTAGAGTCAATTTCTCTATGCAAACAAGTCATAGTCGTTAACAGGCCTTTTTCTTACCACATGAACCACATAAGCGGCTTGTTTAGCGCATCGCGGGGGGGAGGGGGGAAATAACATAATCGCGTGCCTACGATGTATGTGTCCGACTTGGCAAGCCCAATATATATGATATCGGGTCTCCGATGGCGTCTTCGACAGTCTGATGCCGCGCACCCTGGCTGACCAGATGATCATCATTCTTTACGCGAACCAGCTTCTAGACTAGAGTTTTATTTTATGTATCTTTCACCACCCATAGGAAGACCGTGACGCTCACATTTGATCAACGAGACGCAGTATGTGTCGGCACAGAGAAAATTCACCTTGTAGCCATTCAGGCCGCATTCGGGACCGAGAAAGCCTTCGTTGGGCAGTCATAGCTGCTATCTGAGGACAGCGAATTCATAGTGAACGTGGCGACCTCTTCTAACACAGGGGGCGCAATTTACGGGCACGTTACTGTCCCTCGAGGATTTCCCTCAGATGCCAGTTTTGCGACACATTTTCGATACAGCGGCAGCCAATAATCTGACACCTACTCCGGTTGCCCTTAGTAAGGTCTTGAAGTTTCTTGGAGACGATCGTAAGGATCTACATATTAGCAGAAGAAGATCTCGAGATGTGCCAGTTGTTCAAAGAGTGCCGCGGTTCCTGAAAATGATATTGAACATCCCGAAATCATACCCAACATGACGGACGACCGGAAGGATGAGTATGATATAGCAGAGCAGTACGTTTTTTCAAGCGCATGGTGAAAATTATGTTTTCGGTTCGACGCTCTTCGGTCATCTGTATAACAACTTCGTTCCTTTTTAACTCCGCCCGTCACAGGGGGGTCTTTAAATCCTACATTCGCGACTTTAGGACAGTTATCGGAGGCGAAGTGTCTTAAGTCCCGGGGTCGGCTCTCCTCACGATCGCTTGCCGTCTCCCACACTTGCGCCAAGTTTATATAGGAGATGTCCACCAATTCGCTGCGCATGTTGAGTGAACGCCGACCGTTCACGGAGCACGCGTGTCATGGATCGGCTCCTACGAGTAGATGTAGCGGGCAAATCAGCAACGGCTCCTAGTAAGTCGCACTCCAACGAAAACGAAAGCTCAGCATGCACAGGCGTTTTGCTCAGGCTTCTAGACATCGATATTCCCCGCAAGACATCTGCGTGATCACCTTTTACAAAGAGCAGTATCTTAAGATGAAGCCGTACACCGAAAAATATAACGTCGAGCTCATCACCGCGGACTCCGTTCAAGGATGGGGAAAGAGGTTGTTATTCTACGCACTACATAAACCAATTTCTCTCCAGACTCGGCGGACTTCATCAATGATTATCGACGCTTAAATGTGGCAACCACTCGCTGCCGGCATGGCCAGTTCGTTTTCGGTGGCGCAAAATCGCTCAGCGCAGTGCTGATGTGGAACACTGTGCTGCAATGGGCTGACTCGCTGCGTGCCGTTGTCACCCATCTGCAAGCATTCGGTACTTCGGTCAGTGAACATTCATTCGGTGAGCCACTTCAATGCTCTGCCACTACATGAGATTGCACTTGAAGTCCGTGTCGGGTTTCGGGTAAAGGGGAAGGTTCAAGCCACGCTGAACAAGCGTCGGTACAGTTAAACGGCATTCATGACTCATTTTACTATTCCAGGGCAGAGCGAGGAGGACGAAAACGATCGAAGAGTCGACACAAAGCGCTGACCGGAGAAGGTTCCCTTCTGAATAGTTGTCGCTTCTCGGGGCGGCGTGCCGGAAACCAAGTCCTGCTTACTCTTCTGCAGTTCTGTTGATATGCTTAAATGTACAGCAATGTCTATCATGCATATGATATATTGCATCGTGGGTGCTGTGCGGCGGCACAACATTTCGCTCTGATCGCCAAGTATTTTCTGTGCTTCTGCTCGACTTCAAAGGATTCACTCTTAGCTCGCTGTGGCGCGTGAGCATTTTTTTCGATCGTCTTGAGTGCCACCATAAACGGTGATTCGCTGTTTCTTATTTTATTTGCTTTGTGAGTGTCAGCGGAACGTTTGCCGCTGCGGTTGGATCGATTGATTCGTGTCGTGACATCGATCAATTCATATATTCACCATGGATCTACGCAGCGGTGCCTCGAGAAGTGCTAATGGGAATAAGCAAGGTGAGCCAGGATCGGTGGATGTGGTGCTCTCCAAGGAGTTGCAAGAGCAAATGGAGGCCATAACGAAGCCGAGTCGGATTGCTGATGGGATAAAGAAGGTGATTACTGCGGTCCCACGTGAGCTCCAGTCACTTCGCTCGGAGATTATCGGGCTGAGGCAAGAATTGAATTGTGTTCGCAAGTTAGTGACTCGTGAGGTGCCTCCTGTCACAAGTGTTGATACTACGTCAGAAGATCGGGGTCTAACGGCGTCCGGTAGTGTTCCTGCTTCCACTGAAGCGGGGCTACGCTACCAGGAAGTGGAGAGACTCCGATCTATTGTGATTAGTGGCGTACCTGAAGTGAAAAGTCAAAGTACACGGGAACGCCTTTCATACGATTATGCTAGTGTATGTAATATTTTAGACTTCCTCGGCATTGAATGTAACCCTAGTGTGTATACCGTCTAGGCAGGCCTCTAGTAGGCAAGGATAAGCTGTTAAAGGTTGCGCTACCGTCACGAGTTTCCCAACGACTGGCGGTGAGAAGAGCCCCACGGCCCCGCTACTTTCCTGTGCAGGGAGTCTATTTAAGAGGGTCCCTGACTCCAGAGCAAAGAAAGCGTAGGTGTGGGGAACGTAGCCGCATGACTAGGCATGAGGAAGGTACACCACCTGCCCCAATGGAGGTTTAACCGGCACTTCCGATCCTAGTCATGTGGGTAGGCGCTCCAGTAGCATCGAGAGGAACTGAGAAGTTGTCCTCGGTGTGCTGGACCGCTCAGGTGTTCCTATGCTAATGTGAGGTCGGTCTCTCGAAACAAGGAGTTACTAAGGATTTTGCTGGCGAGTAACTATGACATTGTAGCGTTTTCAGAGACATGGTTAAAACCAAATCACACTTTAGGCGGATTGCTTGGTACAGTTGTGGACCCCTACGTCGCATTTAGATGTGACCGTTACAAAAAACCTGGTGGTGGTGTTATTCTTCTAGCTCAACGTAGACTTTCACTGTTTCCAGTATTTGTCGAATCAGTAGAGGAGTCATACGGCATACTTTGCGCAGAGGTATTCTGTGACGATTCCAGTTTTAGAATGATTGTGGTTTATAGGGCACCCTCGTGTTCCAGATCAAACTCCGATTGCTTGTTAAAGCACTTAGCGACCTGATATCATGTGAGAAACATGGTGTCATACTCGGTGATTTCAATCTGTCGGAACTTTATGACCAGTCAGAAGGCTGTCCTGATTCTGTCGCTAAGGTCTACATGAATGAACTAATTCATTGCCACAATCTTACTCAATATGTCAGAAAATCCACCAGGGTAACAATATTCTTGATTTAGTTCTCTCTAATACGCCGCGTTTGGTAAGAAATTCCGAAGTTGTCCCACCCGTAGGTTTGAGTGACCACAATAGCATTGTTTTTGAAACCGTGGTACAAGTGCCTCCGTCTACCTACATTTACAAACGGATGTATTCCAGCTGTAAATTTGATGATCTGTGCCACAGTCTAGCTCGTATTCACTGGATTCCCTTGCTTGAGTCTCAAGGTAGGGTGAATGAGGAGTACGAGCGATTCTTATCTGTTTTGCAAAGCCAGTCCACCTACCCAGGCATTTGCTGAATATGTGGGAGCATAGAGAATGCTTATTCAATGAGGCCAGACAATCCGGAAATTGGGATGAATACAAAACCTTTACAAAACGTCTCCTCACCCTCTAAAAAGATACAACAATTATTTAGAAAGGAAAATTGTCGAATAAGGTAATGTAAAGTCTTTCACAGATATTTGAGCAGAAAGATCAGGCACTTCAAGCAAATTGGTTGTCTGGGAAGAGAGGAAGTTGGTGCATTCTCTCCAGTAGATAAAGCCAATATGTTGGCTGATCACCTCAAGAGCGTCTTCCAGGAAGATGATGGAAATGTCCCTGATTGGTTTTTGCCGTCTGTCGAGCCAATGAAGGAGTTTCCGTGGTTCATCGCCTCGGAGCTATATGAGCTAATCATGAATTGACCTAGTTCTTCTTCAGTCACCCCGGACTTTGTGCCATTTTTTGTTGTGCAGAGAATAGCCGTTGTTATTTGTAATTCTCTTGCATACAACTTTAATCAGTCGTTATGCTTCGGTGAGGTACTCTTGCGCTGGAAACATTCTTTCGTTACTCTGCTACTGAAGAAAGAGCCGTCATGGAACCCTGAGAATCATCGCCCCGTAAGTATTACGTCTTTTTTCTGTCGGCTATTCGAGAAAGTCTTGGAAAAGTATGTCAGTCGTTACTTGTCTATTAACCAAATTGTTCGAGGCACCAGCATGGTTTCACTCTTGGCCTTTCTGCTGAAACAAATATGATTGCCTGGACGATTGGACAGAAGCTCTTGATGAGAAGCTTTCTTGCGACGTCATTCACTTCGACCTTGCCAAAGCTTTTGATAAAATTTCGCACAAGAAACTGATCATAAAGCTGAAGGCTTTGAAATTCCACCCGATCATTACGAATTGGATCTCCGAGTATCTGGGTAATAGAACGTTTCAAGTTAAGATTGATCAGTCCTTTTTGGAAGTCCGGCGGGTGATAAATGGTGTACCCCAGGGAGATGTACTGTCACCGGTGCTTTTCAATGTCTCACGGCTGAGCTTCGCGATATGCTTCGTGAAGCAGGCGTCACTCCGAACGGAGATGTATGCCGACGACATAAAAATATATAAGACAATCTCAGTAGAAGCAGACTCTTACGAGCCCCAAAGAGCAATTGATCTAACGGTGAGTTGGCCGAAGAATTGGCAACTGCCTATAGCGCCACACAAGACAGTGTACATGCAACTACGTTCTTGCACTTCACGAATGCACGCTGCTAATGGTGTCCTTCTCTCTGCTGTGCAGTCCGTCAGAGATCTCGGCTTTTACCATGGCGACAAACTGGACTTCACGGAGCACATTAAAACGAGGATCACAGCAGCCGATCTTCGGACTTTCCAAATTTTCAAAGGGCTGTCTTTAGCCAATAAAGGAGCCTTGCTGTGTGCTTACAAGTCGTATGTGCGACCTCTGGTTGAATCCAGCACTACGGTTTTCAACAGCAAGAAGAGGAAACATGTATATGCGCTTGAAAAGGTCCAGAATAACTTTACTCGTAAGCTGCTTATTCGAATTGGTGGTTTTTTGTACTCTAGAATACCTAAGGCAGCTATCAGGAATAAGTGTCTCGGACTGACATCTTTAGAAACGCGAAGCAGGGTTTTCGTTCTTTGTATGATTCACAACTTGTACACGGCACGTGTTGTCACGGTACCAATGACTTCAAGCCTGACACATCCTAGGACTACATGAAGATTTCTTTGGCGCGCCCTAAAACTAACTTGCGAGCGAGTAGCTTTACCTTTAGGGCTGGCAGCGATTATCTAAGAGTGGAAAAAAATATATCTGTCTCTTCATCGTTAGCACAGTTCAAACGCCAAGTAGTTAAGTTGCTGATAAAGAGAACTTTTCTTAAGGTTTCCTGAGACTGATTATTTAACTAATTTATCTTTGTAATGCTTATATGTTGTTTGTACAAATGTTCGATATTTACATTGCGTTTTGGTTTCTTTCTCACGTTTGCCCTATGCAGGCGTAATAAACTTATAACTTATATGTATTTATAAACTTAGTTATCGCGTTCCGCCATGTTATGAAGAGTTCGTATTTATTCGTTGTCGTTCTCATTTGTATATTCATGGAACTTATCCTTCTCAAGATCCTCAATGAAACTTGATCAAATATTGGTCCAAGAGGCACATGCACGTACCGCTGCGCGCGCCAGCTCACCAAGTTTGCAACCCTAAAGCAGTTGAGAGAAGGAGCCAGTTAAAATGCGTGGTTGCCCGCAACGATCACAAAGGATACATGGCGCACAACCCCCGTTTTCCCCTTCACGCGAACGTTGTGGGTTTGCTTCCCGCCGCCGCGCTAGTTTTTACAAAATGTGATTCCTTTCGAATAACGCCTCATACCGTTTTTTTTTGTAATAATTGAAGCTAGCGCCGCTCTCGGCTATTTTTGCGACCACCGCACTTGCTCAACGAGTTCCTCGAGTTTATTCCTGTAACGCTATTTTATTTTCAACATTGAGGCACATTCACACAACCAAGTGCAATCGTCTTGGACATTACTCGATGCTCATATAAACTCAGTATTGATGGAACTATCAAAAAAAAACGAAGAACATATAGCAAGAAAAAAGATGCGGAGAAATCTTTCAAACAAGTGCGGTCTCCGCGAATGATAGCCGAAACAAGTGTTGGCTTGACTCAGTTACTAAAAGCGGTCTCAAAGCACTCATTCGGAAGAAAGCACATTCTGCAAAAACAGGCGTTGCGGTGGGAATCAATAAGTAAAGTAAACGAGGTGGAATTAGTGTAGCTTGTTAAATAATACGGAAAACATAATAAAGTGGCAACAATCAAAGTGAAGTGAAAGATGGCTCGTTTCGCCTCTTTACCAGAGGAACCACTACTCCACGTTCCTCTGAGGCTCATCAGTGGGTTGGGGTCGGTGGACCAAGAAATGGGTGAAATACAATGTTCAAAAAAGATAAACAAAGTAGCATAGGGTAATGTTATTGAAATTATCCTTGATAGAATACTTGTAATAAATAAGCTCATTTTTACATGAACATTCAACTATATTGGTAATTAAGATTCTTCATTGTACCCATGACTCGAGGGAATGCCCATCGGTTCCTCTAATTTTTTGTAAATGCTTCAGCACTAGAACACGAGTTGGCGATTCTCAACGTTTCTGTGTATATCTTGTTTTGAAGTCGACAACGTCAATTTCCACCGAACAATGCAATTTGCCACTTGAGCGCGCCCACGCGCGAGTGGTTCCGGGCAAGTGTTGTGACAGTTTGTGTTGTGTTGGAAGGGCCTGCCGTCCGATTTTGAACGTTATCGAGAACCTTTTGAATAACAGGGGTTGATTGCTCCTACAATACACTAAGACTCTCCAAAACTGAAGATTCGCAGTTTCCTGAATCCCTTCTTCACGGCATCGCGCTGGAAAGGCGGACCACAGGTCTTAGTGTATGTTCCATGCTGTCTTCTTGTTACATATCGTTCTCGTCGTTTTTCGGTAAGATAGAATGCTGTGAATGCGGAGTGTGTGTCTCCTGGATGTTCCATGTGGTTCTAGAGCGATATTACAGTACATAAGACTTTATCTCGTTAATAGTGTTGAGCAACTTCCAAAGAATTCATAAATTTTTGTTAGGTGTTACTGCTACTCTTAAGTTGTAGGATATTTCTACACATGTTTCAGACTCTGGCTATTGGCAAAAATATTCCCTAACCAGTGAGAGTGAATCGTACATCCAAAGTGACAATCCCTCCTGTTTCCCCCATGTGGGATGGAGATTAGCTTGACTTCATCCTTTCGAAAACGATTAGTTGTACATCTGTTCGCTGTCAATGTCAATTTTCCACTCTGTTTATATATCAGAGCTTGGAGATAACAAGTCCCATATTTTATACTTTTTGTACTGTGCAGATATCAAGTATTCTTAAACACTCATCTGATAGCCACTCTAAATCGCCTCTTTACAGGAGAGCCATTCCCAGAACACGATATTTCCCTCTGGCTCCTTTCTGAGTTCACCGATGTGCCTTCCGTGCGTGCGTCCAACCGACCGACCGACCAACCGACGGGGGCGCTAGCCACTCATTGATAACACTTGCGCGTGATCTATCGACGTCCAGCGTTGTCAACACCCAGCCAGCAACACCGTCGGTCGGTCGGTCGGTCTGTCGGACGCACGCACAAATGGCACACAACTCCGAAAGCAGCCTTTGGTTGTTTATCTTGAGGCACACAAAATCTGCACTGCTCCTAATTTTTAGCTCAAGATGTCCAACAATACATCGCCCGGTGCCTCCAGAAGCAGAACGTTTCGGATGATGAGCTGTCTGAGGGGCGGAGAGGAGCAAGCATCGAACTTCTACTCTACCCATGTCCAAAGTTGGCGAATATGCACAGGTCAACACGAACCCACCTTGTACCAAAAGGTGGTTCTTTAACTTCAATACGCAAGGGGAGGAGCCAAGATTGTGGGCTGTTTGGCAAAGCCTTTACATTACGCGCCGCAATGCTCGCTCGCTATTGTAGTCGTTGATAGATATGCAAGCTCTGCTCTACATCAGTTTCCATACTAAGGGTATTTCTTCTTCACGCGTTCATGAGTCACGCAAATGGTTTCTCAGTAAAAAAAAAAGAAATTAAGGTAAACGATGATGTATTTCGCACCAGTTTATTTCCTCTTGTTGTTATTTATTCCAACTGAGAATGTGGCACGGCCCGAAGAGGATCTTCGGGAAATCACCAAACGACTTAGCAATGATGCTTTGATCAGGTTACTTATACGGTGAGGAAGTTATTTTTACATTCCATTCTTAAGCACTTCATTATATCGGATTTAGGACTCGGCAGTTTTTTGTTGTCCATATCTGTTGGAGATAGCATACGTGATGTTGTGTCGTTGACGGAAATTCGCCAAATCCTATAGAATCATGAGTGATGTCGCATTCCGTCCTTTTGATATTTTCAGTTAAGCATCCTAAGCCAGTAGCATTACGGGTCCGGCTCACCTGCACTTCGATTTCTTTGCGTAATCCACGGCATCCCCAATCTTCTTCGTCGACGGGGTTCAGAACTGCAGATTCTCCTTTGCACTTGCGTGTATCGAGAAATGCCTACCATCATCCCTTGATTGACTGCATGTTTATTCTGCTTTGGTGGAATCCAAGTCTCGGCGACATACGTCAAATCGGGGAGGACCGCAGTGTCAGAAGGGTTAGCGCTTTTTATTCGGTTTGTTTTTATCCCCTTCACCACTCATTCGATGTTCTTGAATGCTCACCACAAACGCGTTTCTTTCTTGCGAGCTAGCTGATTGTTTATCATGTTGACTTCTCGAACTAGGTACACATAACTGGAGTATTGAGAGAAACCGTTTCTTTCAATGTGAGGGGAGCATCAGGTACCAATCCGCCTTTCATGAATATCGTCTTCGTTAACTTCCAAGCCATTTTTCCTCAAGCGCTGCCTAATTTGGCTAGAATTCGTTCCACCTGCTCAATAATCGGTGTTATAGCGATATTTTGCATATCCATTCTGCCTAAAACGATAGGTAGGCAGGTACACGCGTCCTTCCGTGATGAGTAGAATATGAACGCATCCCGGAATAACGGTTAGGGCGACGAAGGAGCTCTACTCGTCGAATCTTGCTCAGGTAACCGGACTTACACGGATATCCATTACTGAAGCCTCCCACTCACTAAGGAAATTCGGCCGGTTGGTGCCCTACGTGCCGCAATCCCAGATGGCGAATGGGGAACTTATCGTGGATCAAAAGGCAGTGGTACCTGAGCAGAAACGCAGATGGATTCAAAGGACGCTCTCCCTGTTTCTGCCGTGTTGAGCTGAATTATGTCTTTGAACTTCTCGCAGGGGTGTATCCATGCATGAGTGTGTTCAGAGTTGGGGGGGGGGGGGGTACTGTACGTTTGTGGGACCTCTAAAACTTCTTTCCCTCTTTGGACCAGCCTGACTAGCTACCCAGTAGCATTGGAAGGCATAGTTCCTCTGAATCTTAAGGAGAACTGAATAGTTGACAACCTGAATCATACTTTGCGATGGAATAGATGCGTCTAACCAAATCGAATAGTCTTCTTTTCCTAGGCACCAACATCGGGTAAGACGAAGAGAAGCTGAAGCGTTCTACATAGTTTGAGAAAGCTCTGGAGAGAGGAAAGTGATTCCTTCCAGATGATTTTTTCATCGTAGCCGATCTTGACGCCTTGACAAGAGACTGCAACCCTCACAGTGGGGCACACGGAACAGAATAGAAAGAACATGGTGAAAGATTATCCGAGTTTATTAGCTGTCCAACATCGTCTTTTGGCCTAGATGGCCCATTAGGCGCTCAACTTTCAAACAGTTCTCTTATGAGTGGGGAATCCGATCGAAGGCATACTACCACAAAATAAAACGGCAGCTTCCAAATGGATCTCCATATACAAGTATTAGCTCCACTGAACAACGTTACAACGCAGGCGTGTAGTAAAAATGTGTGAATCTCATTCAGCTGGCGGGGCGAAAATCATACTGGGTTTCGTGTTTGATCCATCCGGTGACCACTCCACGATAATGAAGAGCTTGAAGTTATAGGTGATTGTGCTGAGAGCTCGAAGCCCTGCGAGTCTGTCGCGAAAAAATGGAGGTGGCTAGAAAATAGGTTAAGATAACAAGGCCTTGGGTCATCTCGTAGAATGCGAAGGTGGTAACTTTGGTCACGATAGACCATATATTTCAATGTCGACATGATTTCGCTGGAACCGGCTCACGCTGGCACTCTAGAGAGCGATCTGCGCAACTCGGGTGCCTGCCATCGAGGAGTCTCTTGTGGAAACCATCTGAGGGGCTTCCTCATAGCGATCTATTATCTAATACCTAAAACCCGTTGGCGTGAAGCTAGCAAGGGCGAAATAAAAAAGGCGCGGTCTCCTTTCCACATAGCTTTCGCTTCTTCCTTCAAACATTAAACAGGTGAGCCGATGAACAATGATAATTCAAAGTGCCACTCGCGTGAAATGTACCCTGGACTATTTATCTTACTCGTTTGACCACGTCTTGTTGTTCTCATTCCTCATAAGCAGGATTGGGAGAAAAGATCCGTTCTAGCAGTGTCAATTCCCTCTGTGCCTTCTACCCTTCCTCGTTCACGGAGAGAATATTGGGGCGGTCGAGTACTCTAGGAGTGGCGACAGATACATGCTAAAGCGGAATCCTTGTGAATTGTTGCCTGTAGCATTTACTAGGTCGAAGGTAGAGAAGGATTTGTGCTTACAGAGTGTGCCGTCATGATCGTCACTGCGGATGCATATTCCTTAGTGCTGCTTTAGTCGGCTGCTGCATATTCCACAACGAAATGCCGAGTATGCCAGCATGACTAGTGACTGCAGTCCATCTATATGTATATTCTAACTATGCAGATGACGCAGTTTTCGAATTTCCTACAGATTGCCCTTTCAGAAAGGCTTCCAAGAATGGGGCACCACGACTGATCGATGCACTGAGGGCCGTTCCGTCAATTTCTCGTTGGACTAAAGAGCCACAGAGCTTTTGATGGCAGACCACTTCAGAATGATATTTGTGGCACATTAAACTTAGGGAGAAACCGCTCGCTCCCTTGATTAATGGGTGTCACGCGCGTCCTCCTGCAGAAGTAGGAGAGGTATGCTGTAGATTTCCGTCTGTCGAGGTGGCCCATCTCTACAATGTCTTTGAACAGAAGTACAGATTTTTGGCGTAAGTTCCATCTTCTTTATGGTTCGTCTCATTTACTGCGAAGAACTGATGTCTCTTCCTTTGAAAGCCTCTACCTCTTTTTTCTTATCTCTACAATGTATTCGAACAGAAGTACAGGTTTTTGACGCAAGTTCCGTCCTCTTTATGGCTCGTCTATTTTATTGTGAAGATCTGATGCCCCTGTCGTTGAAGCCTCCACCTGCCTTTCTTTATCTCTTTAATATGTTTGAATAGAAGTACAGGTTTCCGATGTAAGCTCCACTCACTTTTAGGGCCCTCTAACGCAGTGCTTAATCGTCCTTTCTCCTTTGGAATATTCCACCCATATTGTCTTATCCTTAGAAATTTTCGTGGAGAAGAACAGTTTTTCAACGCGTGTTTCGCCCTCTATATCGCTTGTTCCGCGTACTGGAAAGTCTTATGCCTTTTCCTTCAAAGTCCCCCACCTTCTTTCTCATTTGATGTAAGTTCTGTCCCTATTATGGCTTATCTCATTGACTGTGAAGATCTGATGTCTCTTTCCTTAACTGTTTCCACCTATTTTTCCACACCTCTTTAATATATTTGACAGAAGTACATTTACGCGTGGTTCTTTGCCACGCGGTTTATACGAAGAAAGGTTCCACCAAAATCCGTTGGACACTCGTTTATTGGCGCTATGCGCGCAATCCTCAAACTTAGGTAATTAAACCCATAATACAATGATAAAATCGATTATTGAGCGAATGAAACAATCAATCACAATATTAACCGACATTCTCAGAGAAATGGCGCTAAGTGAGGATGAGATAATCCTGGGAAGATTAAAGTCTGAATTAGATATGCCAGTTTAAGAGAAATCCGAAGCGCAAGGCGCACGTTAACGGAGGGAGGAAACGAGCGCACGTTGGTGGCAGTCCCCATGGCTGAAGCTAAAGGAGGGATTTAAGGCGGAGTCGCGGGGTTGCATAGAGTTCCTTCTAACCTCTCCTATCTATATATATTGTTATTCTAAAAGTTTTGTATTATTGATAAGCTGAGTTTCGCTTTTCCTTTCTTTAGCATTTCTCATGCCTTCGCGCGTTCCAATCTTTCCTGTCTCATGGTTCACTGGGAATGGGAACTGATCGCGTATAAATCGCGATACTCTCGGCCCAAAAATGCTGAGAAATGGCGCAGGAAAATCTGTAGGAAGCAGGTGCATATCATTCAATCTGAGCCCTTTGGTTAACTTAGCGAATTTCAAGGACAAATTCCAAAAAGAGCCAATTTTTGTCGAAGTTCCTCTAGTATGGCAATGCATCTTCTTCGGCCTTCGAGTGCTTTGATTTGACGCGAACGAATTTTTTTCGCAATAGTCCGGGTAGCCGCACAGTGCACTGTGATGACCGCGGTCACGACAATAGTAACAGACTGTACGGTATTCCTTACAGAGGGACCCTCCTGCACATATTATAATAGTTCGAGACACCAAATGCATCTGCCGGTTGTCTCGATCAACTGTCTCCGGATTGGGGGTCTCCTACCGCAGAACAAGAATCAGAATAGTGTGATCCTATGGCTTGGCAAAAGGCGCACCTCATGAAACGTTTCTGGGCTTTATTAATGTGCCCATTATTATATCTCCTTGAAGGGCAAATATATTCTTCCTCCAATTGCCGCAGAATTTCCTCAAAGTTATGTAGCGCTTGTTGAGTGCTTCTGAATTTGGTGCTAAGTGAGTTGGGAGGGGCCGCGCGGCGGCGCGGCGCCTTTTCTGTCTGTGCCCTCTGTAGCGAGATAGTAGTAGTGCGCCTGGGTCTGGGAAGGGATGGTGAGGTTGTACTGAAGTCTTTCGTGATTCAAAACAAATTACCTCTTGACACATGTTATATGCTTGCATACTATGGATACTCTTCTTCTGAGCCGATAAAACCCTATTGTTAAGAAGGGGAGGGGCTTCGGGGTGGGTGAGATGGTTATCTCGTGCAAAAAGCTGAGATGAGATAAAAGCTGAACGTCCAATTGGCTCACCCACCCCGGAGCCCCTTCCCTTCCTTAAATTAGGTGAAAACACGCAGTTATAACATGAAAGAACTTTGAAACGTCCCTAAACACCATTACGGACTCGCCTATTCTTGCTTGTCTACTATCTCACCGGAGAGGGCACAGACATGAAAAGGCGCCACGCCGCCGCGTGCCCCCCCCCCCNCCAACTCCCTTAGCACCCTGAATTTTTGCTCAATTCTGAGTACCATTTGCACTTCTTGTACGCCCTCACGAAGGCCGTTTGGGTCGTCTTCTTGATCAGTCTCTCTCATCAATATGTCTTCCTCGTCCTCGTCGTTTTCTGGCTCTCCATTATCTTCCCCCATCGAATTCTTCGATCTCTGCTTCTGCAATCCTTTCTTCAGCGAGCTCATTACATTCGACGACGACGACGTCATTTTCATGATGTTCTTCTCTTCTGCGCCTTCTTCTTCTGCAAGTCCTGCTTCCTCAGCTTCGACAACTTGTCTTTGAGTTTTTCTTCTTATTGGGCGATATCTTGCACGAGTTCGGCATCTTCTGTTGCGACATCTTCGTCGGGCTCTTCAGCGCCTTCCATAAAACCTGCGTTACCCTCGATAATGCCATTCTCGTCGCGATTTCCTTGTGTTTCCTTGTTGCCGCTTCTCTGACATTGTTTGCCGCTTCTCTGACATTGTGGATGGCGTGATTTATGCAGATACTTTTGCTCTATAATGCGTTCATTACAGAGTCTTTCGATTCTGTAATGAGCTGCTCGAGGTGATCGAGCTTGTGGCGCATGTCCCTCTCAAAGGTCTAAATATTTTCGTTTTGTCCGGTTTGGACTTCTAGGCGCACGTTTCTGAGGGTGGAATAAAAAGTGTCAAGCGTTTGTAAGTGATCCGGAATGACGTTTTTTATGATGGGTAAATCCATCACGAGGGTCACGTCTTCGCTTACCTTCTGCGGATGGCGCACAAGGGATTCCCAGAATTTTCGTGGCATTTTTCTTAAGGCAGTGAGTATAGGAGGAAGTGAATAAAGTGTGCGTGTATGTGATCTACAACAGAGGAATTTCAGACGAAGGTGATCTACTTCTGAGCTCAAAAGGCCAAATTCTAGAACGTAATCCTTAAAGGGCACAGGAGAGACGCATGACAGGACTTTTCTTACCAGAGCAGTAACGGCTTGTGTGCAGGTATAATAATCGAGACAGGATGACAGGACCCTATTGTAGAGCTGTTGCACTTTTGGAAGCTGTGGAATGGCATTTTTCAGTTGTTGCAGTTCGCGTTGCGTGCGATGGAGTTCGTTCGCTACGTTGTACACTAAAGAGATGAAGTTTTTAGGGAGACGCACCTAGTTGAGTACCTCTCTGGACATGTTCGCTTAGTTTTTTTTTTCTTGGCGTACCTACGTGGGTCCGTGGATGTTGGTGGTGAATTCGAAGAAATAAAGCTAATCTATATAATTTTAAAAGGATGTTTTATTATGGGTGGGTTGAGCCCACTTTTTCAAGGCTGTCTGTGGAGTTGCTTGTTTTCTTGTGGAGGCGTATGCCAGGATGCGTATAGCGATGCGAAAGGGTAAAGTAGTCAGACGCCAAACAATGTACAATATCAACTTAAGGAGGCGCATTCCAATAGTAGTGAGGGATATGTAAATCTGGAAGATTGACAGTACAACTGCCACAAGGACCATGAGTAAGCTCTTGTAACAATAAAGTAATACGTCAAAAATATGGTCAAAATTGAGCCACGAAGACTCATGGTAGTTGCTACTGCTGCCTTGTAGTTTAGACAGCAAAGGGTACTGTAGACTGTTGACATATTTAAAGATCCCTTCCAGCTTGAAGGGGTGCTTTAGGGTACCACAAGAGATAGTGCGGTCTAAAAGTTGGCGCTCGGATCTCAAATGGAATCGTAAAGGTGACAGTGGACCGCTAGGTGCACAATGAATGGCAAAGGTATGAGAGGCGCACAGAACTTCTCCGTGAGTTTCCTTTGGTGATAAACCCTTCACGTTCGCGGTGGCGCCTTTCGCACAATTATAAAAGCCATTTAATGAGGTGCTTTCAATAGTGCAGCTTAGATTTTGTACCTCTAGTAGGGTTAGGTCTATCCTTTTTTGAAAGTTAATGAAAATTTCCGAAGATACAAGGTTCGGGATTTTAGGAGTAAGTGCGGCATTTTTGCCCTTTTTAGCTCCCAAGAGGGACTTTTCACGGGTAGTTTAAGTTCGACGTGACTGACTCTTCTGCTACGTCCGAAGGAGGGCATTCATATCTAGCTTTTATTTCAGCAGGTGCGCATTTACAGTTCTCTGCGAAGGTACAGTTCAACGTTGCTGCCGCTTGCTGATTTCCGGAAAAAAGATTTGGGATTATCTTTCCCGTATAAATGGCTGTATCTGTGCCATCAGTGATGAACCCATTGCTCAATTGTGGCATAAGGGGTATCGTGAGGGATGTCATGGTGATTTGCAGGGATTGGAGATCTATTAGAACGTTGGGAAGGAGTCCTGCTATGTACCACTCTCGATCAGGGTTTGCGTTGGCGGTTTCAACTAATACTTTTACCTTCACCTCCTCCTTCCAGCGCAGGCAACGGAATATTCTATAAATTTTCGTGTTTTTTGCTTTGCGTACAGCCGAAAAAAGAGGCAACCAGAACTAAATGATCCACATAGGCATCCAAACCTCCACAGGATTCATAGCAATCCGTTCGCCCAGGATATGAGTTACCGATTCGGAGTTCTGGTATAGGGCTAGAGCTATTTATACTGGCGCACTTATCCCCTGAAGATGATCCTCGGTAGGGACAGCGTTTGCTGTCAATAACACGAGTCCCAGTGGAGCGTGTGAAGTACTGTGTCTCTTCTTTGCAACGTAAATATAATCCCACCCATCTAACCTTGACATTGGCGACGAGAGAAGATATGTAGATTGGGCGCAGGCACGCGTGTTGTGCAAAGCTATCAAGTTTCAATACTTCTGTTAGCCTGACCGAGCAAGATTCTTTACCATTACTGTTGGTACAGATTGTGGCATGATGTTGCAATACGTTAACCTCCTAGCACGACAACGCAGGGCCTGCAGCATAGGCTAATAATGTTATCATTATGGCAAGTGCTGCTGCTAACCGTGCGTTCAATGAAGATCGAGAGCGGGTTCTGAATTCGCGTAAAAGGCCTAGACAACCGCACGAGATAATTTAATTTTTGAGCAGCAATGAAAGTTCAATGAGTAGGAGGCGCAGCGGTTTCCCAACAGTTACCGGTACATAAAGGAATGCATAGAGCAGGGCAACGATTCCATAAAGTCCTAGAACAAATGTGAAAATTGCCGACACTCTGGATTCAAGGAATTGGAGGTGCATGCCCAGCAATCTATGTTTGCGCAAAAATCTTTTCTTCGCATTGTGTTTCGATAACTGCAATCTCGTCATTTACGTGCCATTTAAGTACAACGTTGTAATTACGCAATGTCATTTCTGGTGGGAAGCGTATTAGTTTTGGCTTACCAATGAAATGTTCAATTTTGCGAACCGTATCGGCGCGAATTTCAAAAACTTGTGATTTAGCTGAGTTTATTATGACGCCTTCTTCAGTACAGGATAATTGCATGGCCGTTGAGTAGTTGCCCAGCGTAGATCGGAATAATGAAAGAATCATCATGTAGAAGAGGAACTACTTCGACATTTGCACTAGAATGGGTTGTGAAGGAGTGAGCGTTGTTCTGAGCATAATTCCTTGGATGACGTTGACGTAAATTATATTGGTGGGTATTCCTTATTTCGCGGCTCTCGGACGTGTTATTCTCTGCAATATGCGGGCTAGGTGACTTATCTGGTGCTTTCTGAATCTCTAAAGGACTCAGTATGTTTACGGAATCTCCTGTTTCTTGGTGGTTTGAAGTTCCACTTTTCAAATTTTTCCGTCGTGCCCTCTTCTGTGGCCGTTATGCGCGCCGTTTTCCATTCGTACCTTGGAAGGACTGGATTATGGATCAGAACAATATCTCCTACTGTTGGGGTATCATGTCCTAGATTGCGAGTAGTTGAAAGGCGCTTTTGGGTCTCCCTAGGGGCGGTCAAGCATTGTTGTTACCACACTGCCCAGAACATTTCTGTTTCTTGTATGGATGAGTGCAAGGCTCTTATCACTTGCTGGCGATATTGCAGGGTGTGACTTGCATTTGCAGATAAGTAGGGAGGGTCATCGTTTCAATTTCGGGAAACGTTAGTACAATGTCTCGTTGCAGGAAATTTGCAGGGCGCACCAAAGTCATGTTTTCCTGTATGGATCCTTGATAAGTAAGGGGTCTGGAATTCAAGCATGCTTCAATTTCGGTAATAGTAGTGTGAACACTATCGAACGAGCGCGGTTGACCAGGAGTTAGTGCCTTGAGGCTTTATAGATTTGATGAGGCAACTCACCTTGCCAAGGCGCATATGGTGTTAGATAATTCCATTTTATCCCTTATTAGCTATGACATGTTGAAAATCGTCATGCAATTCCTGTGGATCATTCAAAATATTCGCACTCAAAATAAAGGTTTGTGCATTATCGCAGTTAATGACTCTGGAACGCCTCTGCGAGCCACGAATCGTCTGAATGTGTTTAAGAATTCTTCTCTGCCCATGCTATGTACAACTTCCAGATGAACGAGACGCGTAGCGGTGCATGTGAAAATGCACCCAAAAATTTTTTGGGTAATCCCATTTTCCGTGCAAGGAGATAGGTGCAAAAAGTCCAACCCTGAGTGTTGGGAAGGTTAGCTTCTCAAACCCCTTTGACTCGGTAAGTCTAGGGTGTCAGGGTAACGGTATGGTAAGGCGTTCAACTTCCTACATGGGATGCAGTGGGTGGTCAATTTCCGAACTCCTCTTTATCGCTTTGATATTTTCTCTATGGCAGCCTCTACCTATTATCCGTTATGCCTTTCATATATTTGAACAGAAGTACAGGTTTATGAAGTGCGTTCCGTCATCTCTATGGCTTGTATTATTTACTTTGAAAATCTGATATTTCTTTGTTCGAAATCTCTGAATAGAAGTGCAGGTTTATGACGTAAGTTCCGCCCCCTGTATTCGAACAAAAGTGTGCATTTTTGACGTGCATTCCGTCCTCTTTATCGCTTGTCCCACTTATTGTGAAGATCTGTTGTCCTTTCTTGAAAGCCTTCACCAACTTTTCCTTACCTCTGCAGTGCATTT
>UZAF01018735.1:0-30011 GCA_900617895.1 Haemonchus placei | reverse complement strand
ACACATACACATACACATACACATACACATACACATACACACATACACCACACCTTATCTTGCCTCATCTTGTATAGAAAAGTGTAATAAATGACTGTTGCATACCGAACTTCTACACCTTGGTTTGCCCTGAAAATTCCTCAAAAGATACTTTAAGGGGTCTGATGCTAATGCTGAAGCATCAGTGTGAGGAATGTTGTACTTTTCTTAGGTCGCTCAGATGTTTTCCATGAAATTCTTCTTCTTAATGTGAGAGAAAACAACGTGAGCCAAAACAGTGGGGCCGCGCATAATACAACAAAGAGAGTAATGTTTGCCTACCCTATTCGATGAGGCCATTTTGTCACCAGAACTTTTGATGTGCTTGCGATAGCTGTTGCAGGGCATCATGTGCAAGGCTATCTACCATCCATTTTTCATTGTCTTTATCCAACCAAATACTTCCATCTTCTTATTTTAGCTGAGCTGAAGGGTTCAGCCAGTGGAAAGTAGATAAAAAAGATTGAGCGTCATTCATTTAACACACTGTGCATTGAAGGCGAGCTGAAGAGGGGATCGAGTATTGACACTAGAGAGTAAAGTTTTAGAGTTTCTGAGAGGTAACCGTTATGAGCCAACGGAACTATATTCAATTTTCAATTTTCAGCTCAACACTCGTGGCCGTAATCAAAAACGATGGGCAAATCAAGTGAGGTTTGGGAAACGGGCAAGCAGCTGGGCTTCCTCTATCCGATTCGGATAGGATGCAAGTCTAAGTCCTAGCCGTTCTCAGCAACTGACATCTTCTCCATCCAACCACTAAGGAAACACCACTGTGGAATTTCGATTCTATAATTTCCCACTCTTTTCGAAATGTTGTTTCCAAACCAAAAATAAATAACACCTTGTTAACGGACATCGTACTAAATTATTAAGAAGCCACAAATGGGTAACAGCAATATCCCCTTATCCTCTCCATTCGTCCGCAGTCAGTTATCTAGTTACTCAGCTGGAGCAATACCGAAAGCTGCCACATAGCGCTTGTCGCTTTGAAACACTGATATTTTTGATTCGTACTGATGCGGAGGTGTTTCGTTCACTAGTTGAGTGTGATTATCTACGCGCGTAACTAGTTGAGTGTGATTATCTGCGCGCGTAATATGAATGGATGGGATGATGCAGAAACTGTGCAGTTGTCATTTCACCTAAGCGCACGCACAGCACAGAATCATTGCGCAAAAGCTTAATATACTTGGTCGTTAGCTCTTTACATAGCAAAATATGTATATTGAACATTTATTCAAAATGGATGGGAAGATGCAGAACCTATTCAGTTATTATGGCACCAAAGCCTACGCACAGCATTTGGTCGTGAGCGCTTTACTTAGCAGAAAATGTATATTGAACATTGATTAAAAGTGCTCAATCTCGGCAAATAATGAGTATTACAAAACGACGCAAAGCACTTTACTACAGAAGTGGTTCCATCTCCTTATACGGAGTGGCACATGCAGGGTATATAGATGTAATAAGTGTAAAAGTTGTTAGCGAGAATAGATGGCACCAAAACAAAGTACTGCTCGAAAAAAAAGTGGCAGCACTTCAGGTAAAGATAACAGACGTTGTCATTAGTTTCCTTTTAATTGGCTGCAATGGATGGCTCTTGTCATGCATTTTAATAAAAAGGAAAGCGAGGAAAGTAACGCAATAGAAATAAAGCGGACCTGTGCCTAAGATTTATCTCTTCCTCACTGTTCGGGATGCTGATTAACTAGCTATTCTTCAGTAGACTCACGCAGTAGGAGCAGCCTGCTTCCTGGATTAATAGCTCAATTTCAAAGCTTAAAACGGAATTCTTGTTTTTAGCAAGCACATTTCCGTGATTTTTAATTTTGATCGAAACAAAATGGAAGATGAAAAAGGAAGATCTACATCATGCACACATATTACGTTATACGCATTATGAGAAGAGCGTTGCGGCCCCCGTCGGGGGGGGGGGGGGGGGGGGGGGGGGGAGAGAGGTCGGAAAGCTCTCAAACTTTCTGTGTCTAATTAAGGCCCTTTCTCACAAAGGTGCAAGACCGATGAGCAACGTTGACACAAAATTAGGTCACTCGCATCTCAGCGGCCTATGGGGTAACCTCGCTTGAAGGCACAGTTCAAGAAACCTTCGAGGTAACCTTCAAAGCCGAAAAGCGGAAGTACTGGTTTGTAGTAGTGCATCGGTGGTGAAGGAAGCGAGGAAATTCTGCGATTTTGCGGAAAACAACGCTCCTCAAAAGTGATGAAAGCAAAGGTAGTAGGACAGCACCGAAACGGAAATGGCATGAGAGGGGTATTTGAACGAGATTTCAGCTGTTGCAAAAGCGCAGAGGGCTGATCAAATCACGCCAAAACTGTACAGAATTGACTTTCACTGTCGCTATAGGTCATGACAAGATGTTTTAACTTTTAACATGAGTGCTCTTGGAATAGTACAGCCGTTGACACTCGTTCGCGCAAACATACGGGACAGAATTTGAGCCTTTATAACGCCCTCTCTAGGCCGTTTTCCGAACTGGCAGTGCCTTATATGATATACTAGGGGGCCACAGATTTATCATAATGGGATATTTAATGAACTATTTTTATCGCGGATTGTGTCTTCAATTGGGTGATACTTTCTTTTTCAGCAGACTCACCTAAAATACCCACCCCAGTTATACAAAAAAAACACGAAAGTGAAACGCGAAATCGCGCCTTTTTCATCTTTCCTTTACAACCAGTTTAGTTTTCACTACTTCGTATATAATGTTACATAGTTTAACTCAGCTCTCTGTGCTTTATAAACTGATGGATTTAGAAAATAAGAAAGCTTCAATTCTTCCAATCGTGAAGGTCTCGTTGGTCCATTAGCAACGGAGCTGGCTATAATTATGGCCGGAAGGTATTTTCTTCCAGTGAAAGTTCTCAGTGAGGTGTGGAGTGATTATCATATAACAAAATTAAACAAGAAATAGATCTTTGCATTCTTCATGTTTTACTGATCATCTTTATGCCAATATTCTCATCATGGACGATTTATGCGCCAACCGACAGAAGTTTTTCAAAATGAAAAATAAAAAGTATGAGTTTATACTTAGTGTCTGTGAATGATATGTCTATACTTAAGAAATAGCACTGATCTATATTTTGCAACTTGTGTGCCTGAATTCATGAGGAAAAACAATCCTATTGTTGAGATCCTGGTACGCGGCATACTTTCTCATTGAGCATACAATTTCTTGCTTCTTCAAGTAAGATTCTCGATGTTCAGGAAGAGGATACGCACTTATCTGGAGGTATTCATACTAAACTGGGATGCTAAATCACATTTTTATATGAAGTAAACACTAAGAACTTACATTTTCAAAACCCAGTCCCAAAAAGTTACTCAGTGATATGAAAATCGCTCGACGACTTACCCTGACCACCTTTAGCACCCCTTTTCACTGTACTCCGAACTCGGCCACCCAGTGAGCCATGTGGTTTTAGAAGCCGAAGTGGCGAACTGTTTACTGCTTGCTTGCTTTGATGTACGTCAACAATCGGTTGTCCCAAAATTATGGGCACCAATTCATAGCAATGTATTTAAAGCTTCCCAGCTGAGAATGACAATGGAATCTACAAGCACGTTAGCTAACACTATGCGCTGCAACATGCTACAACCTAATTTCAAAAACCCCCCATAAGCGTGAATGAAGGTCCAAAATTAACTCTCGAGCTCCTCGCATGGTGCACGCAGGTCTACTCCTTGATTTCTTCTCAGCCGTGCTTGAGTCCTGCTCTCTAGGACTCCAAACTAGGACCGCAAACCCAGCAGGTCCTCTTCTAATCAGAGATCATGCGGAAGAGTCAAGTGAATTGTCATCTGAAGTAGGAGGGCCAATCCTCTTTGCTAATGAAGTCGGGTAGCTAGCGTCGGCACCACTCCTGAGCGACCTTGGCTGTATGGGCTGGAGTAAGGTCCCGCTGGAAGGACTACAAAATGTTTCGAGGACTGGAATCGGACCAGTGCTCCACTAGGACCGTCAATATGCTCTTTGTGTAAAAGTCTTTTTCATTCTTCATGCCGGCACTGACAAAATCCCGGCGTCTTCTCTGGCAGTGACTCCCGCAAAAGAATCATTCTGTTGTTCTACAGTCACTTTTCACGAAAGATTGTGAGACCAATGCTTACAGCTTAAACATAATCGTTTTTTTTGTTGAGGATCTATTTCTCGTAAAATTTTCTTCAACTAAAGAAAACGATAAAGTGTTGCGTGTCTACTTAAGAGAGTTAGCAACTTTCTGCATTTTTTGACTCTACACTGCTTGTTGCCTCGTTTGCTGTCTTTTTGATGGGTAACCTAGGTCACAATTGACCCGCAAATGGATCATTTTAATAGTCCTATCTCCAAAACGCTAGCCTTTCTACCCCTTCCTGGTCTGTCTAGGATTGCATCTTCTTCGATGTATCGTTAAAGAACCCACCATACGAATACCACAGGAAACGCAAGGATTTCCATGAAGCCCTTCCGCCTCTCGCAGACAGATATTGGAAGTGGCACTGAGTGAGCTTCGGCCATCTGAAAGATATTCGGAGTTTCATTTTGGTATAGTAGTATGCGATGTGGAGTCGAGGCGGAGAAGATTTATTGCTGGAGAAGTCGAACTGGATACAATGATAACTAGTGAAAAGGCCGGGTTTAAATACCAGTTGGCCTGGTCAAATACCCTGGTCAAATTGCAGTAATACCAGATCAAAACCTACAATTTGGCGCCTAAAAGGTGGTCTTCAATTGACTATTGTAGACCACATGTAATATTTATAAGCTTACAACAGTATGCATGTCGCAAGAAAATTTTCTAGTGCTATGCATATCGCAAGAAAATTTTCTAGTGCAACTAATTAATTCCGGGTGGAGTGAATTTGATAAATTACTTCTATCGTCGAAGTTCCTGAATAGTGGAGTCCATAATTCTGAGACACTTTTTAATTAAACGAGCAACTTCAAAATACAACTTTTTCCAATAAACCGAACCGCTTCGCAGAATAGAGTGTCTCTTTCCAATTCCTCTTTCCTCCTATTGAGCCATTCTTTCAAGTTTTATTTTATGAAGAGATGATCGTTTCTGTGAGGCGATGATGATAACAGGATTACCTCTCTACCTCAGCTCCTCCTACAGTGATTGCCAACGGGAGGAAGACTTCGGCAACAGCCTACCTACCAATGGTGCCGCAGTCACAAACAGCTTTACAACCTACACATTTCAATGTAGCTTGGCATTGAAAGGTCATCTAGATTTTGAAGAGAACAGTAGGTTCACGAACAATATTAAACGCGCACATAGGACAGGCCAAGAGCAGAAAGCGTTCTAATGGTCACCATGGCAGGTACATAAAATTACGTGAAGAGCGACCTGTTAGACCTCGACAGCCTAAAAGGGATGCTTACTAACTTGAAACACTGAAATCTAAAACCCCCTGCAGTGGAATCAAAGCACAATTCACAACAGGGGTTCCGTAGAAGTTTTGCGGCTGGCATGGTCCAAGATACTTCCTCATCAGCTGTGTGGCGCTCAGGTACAGTGATGCGTCATATCATATCGCATCCACCTTAGTTTGTTTCATATCAAATCTATTACGGCTGCTATTCGAGTTTTGTTAGATTCTTTAAAACAAACGCTAGTACAATAATACATGAAACTCCTGAATGGAACTTTGCTTCCATTTTCTGTCTTACGTTCTCTTCGGGTTGAAGGCTGGATGGCAGCGCGCAACGCATGTCATCGGCGCAGAGAGTAGGCGGATAGGTGCGCGCGCGGCAACTCGACTGTCGCACTGGCACCGGAAATCGTGTCAGAACCTTTTCCTAGTGGGTCTGATTTTCAGCAATGGAGAGGGTACTTCCTACTTAGCCCTCTTTAGTGTTCTGGAGAGCGCTTCGATCAAGTGGTGGGTGCGAGAAGGCCATATGCACCGCTCCGGACTTGAAGAAGAAGGAGAAGAAGAAGAAAAAGAAAAAGAAGAAAAATCAATCAACTAAAACCTCAACCAAGTAAGCACGAGGATGCAATGCCTATTTTGGCAGGATTGATCAATATAATCAAGAGAGAAGAAGGGTACTCCATCATAATCGGATGGTGGCTTTTGTTGGGTAGTTATAGAAATTTGGGGAGCGAATGAAGATTGGTTTTTTGTGACTGGCATCTAAATATGGGATATATCGTCAACAAAGGCCCAATCAGGCAGCTCGTTCAGAGTGTGATGAGGCCATCCGTTGTATTCATTGGGAGCTGTTCTCACGGTTTCGATCAAGAGTCTATTAAGGATTCTTTCTACATGAGCCAGACCTCAGCAGGCTTCTTCTCATGTTTGCGCCATCGTTGTCCTTTACAGAGTAGAGGGCTGTAAAAGTACTCTGACGCCTTGAGTCGTTGAGTCGCCTTGAGTTTACTCTCGAACATCGAGCTTCTCGTACAAGGCGTTCATTTACCTATTCTTTGCTTCCGCTATGCAGCCTTGGCAAGCCTCTTGCAACACCTGTAGGCAGGTGTCCGGTAGCTTGAATCGTTTGTCAGCGCTTGTCGTGGCTTTCTTCTGCCTCACAATTCGTAAGACTTCATCGTATTAGAATTACCCTTCAATATCTCCTGAGAATCAACATTGAACCTCTCCCCGCGTTCCCCTTGCACACCTACTGACCACTACAGCGATGCCGTAGATCTGCTGGGTCTTGGAGACCAGCTCCTGATAACTTTCGCCTAACATCTACTTTTTCAGCTCGGTGCTTTCATCACCGGATTCTTCTTGTCCTTCACTCTCTGAAAAGATCGATGGCTATGTATGTTAAGAGAGATGTATGCTTAGGAGCCATATCTTTGCCAGGTAGTACTTTAACATCCCTTACAATTTTGGTCGACGATCTCTCCACGTTAACATCATTTGTTTAAGGCTTTCACTATTTCATCTGAAATACAAACAACAAAATTATCGTGAACTGTGCCTTCAAATTTACTCCCCACATTTCGAACCTAATGTTTTCTCATCATAGAATCGCTATCAATTTAGGTGAGTCTAGTCTGGCAAAGAGGTCAGCCAATCAAGCGAAGTCACCCCACGACAAGTGAGAGTAGGAGCAAAGGAATATATATATATGCACGCCAGCAACATCTTTCTCAAATTTCGTAGTTGTGTCTCGCAGTCAGTGATAGGGTGCCTGTGAGATATAGCCGAATGATGTTCTTCGTTAGTGGCTGAATATGATCTCCCGCTGCTTGAATGAGCTCAAATCGTAGCAAGTTAACGAAAGAAATGTTAGATTACGGGGACAGTACGGGATGTCAAGGGAAAGCAGATTTTCGTGTAAATCAGTCGGATCGCCAGGCTCTCCTCCTCTTCGTGCGGAGTTGGCCTGCCGCGACGCTCGAGCACAGAAGAAAAGGGACTATGATTTCTCGGACAAATACACACACACTCACTTCGTGAGCGCCTTGCCTGTCATGGACGGAATCCTACTCAACATAAGTGTGTTGAGATAACTTGCTTCATTCCACTCTTCGTTCATATTCAGTGGCATCGGCACTCCCGTAGGCCGCCCGTACTCCTATGAAGCTTGAAAGCTCCTGGTCTGTTAACATCCTGTAGTTGTCTAGAAAGGAGAGCAGGGAGCAGCGGATCAAGCTTTGGAGTAGTGAGTCATCCCAAATCACCAGCTTCAGTGGAACTTCCAAGGATACCCCTGCCAGTGTTCAGTGGAAGAAGCTGGGAATGGGAAAGCTTTTGGGAATTATTCAACACAACCATTCGTACATTGTGCATTCCCTTTAACTGTCGGATCTTCAGAAGTTTGATTATCTTCTGAGAGCATTGAAAGAGGAAGCGTAGCAATCGATTGCTATATTCCAAGTAACAGCAGCCAACTACACTTAGCAGTAACCCATCCAAAAGAACGATATGAAGACGGCCAAAATGTAATTATGAGCTTAAATCGTCAATTAGAACATGGAGCTCCGAGAGCACACGGTTGAAAGATCAGCGCAAACTTCACCACCAACTATCTGTTATCACAGCTCAGTTTGTGAGCAAAGGGGAATTCCTTGACAGTCCGTGGCTTCTATCGAAAATTCTTTCAAAATTCACAGAGACTGCTCAAAGGAATGCCTCCAAAGAGAAGGCTTCACTAGTCTAAAGAGAGAGTTGGACACTGAGCAAACCCATGACCACTCTCGATCGAATCATAAAACATGAGAAAGAGACTGGAAGGCAGTTGCCAAAAAAGTTTGGGAATATGGAGCTGCCAAAACAGGAGGCAGGGAACCAGCAACCCCGAGAGAAAATTCTAAGTACATTATGTTTCTAATGCGATAGTAGGGAGCATTGGTCAACAGACTGCACCAGAATAGCTTCCCAAAAACACGTTTAGAGCGTTTGAAAAAGACCAACCGTTGCATTGGTTGTGGTTCAAAAATGCATAAATTTGTCGAATGCAAAGACAAAGGATACATGCAGTGTGGGAAAGAAACATCGCACTTCGACATGTTCCGAAGCTAACGCTCCTACCCCCTTCGCACCGGTGTCGAATACAGACCGGAAAAAGAGGTGAAACCAAAGCCAGCACAAGTTCGGCAAAATTTTGCGCTTTGTGAAGAAAGTGACACACATGTTGAAAACCACCAAACTTCTGACCTCATAGTTATTAGGATTGAAACACATCAAGAAAAGGAAATCATAGCGACTATTTCTTCACCTGGAACTCTACGCACCTTACATCCAAGGACGCAAAAACTCGGTACACTTCAGGTTCTGCTGTATAAGGGTGCGAATCGTAGTTTTATTGATGCCAAGATAGCCGACGAGCTCCTATTGGCAAATCATTACGTAGTCACCATGAAACGCAGGACTTTCGGTGCAGAAACCGCAAAGGAGATTCAGTGCATCGATACGTGCTTAAAGATATGGAATTCTGAGGGAGAACAGCATAAACTGTGGCTCTCTGCGTATAATAACCTAACAAGAAACTTTACTAAAGGGAAACTTCGAAAAAAAGATCTGTTCTTCATACAGAAGAAGCATATGAAGTTGAGATTCCAGATAATGGAGTTTTCTATCCCCCCAGATCCTGATTGGATATGACCAGCTTGAAACTTTATAAAGTCCGGAGCACCACATTTCACGATGCCGTCAGGGCTAATACTTGTACCACACGGCTAGGGCACATGGTCTCTGGCGAACGCCTCAACAGAGCGAACCCCGAGCAACATTTACATTCACCTGTGCATACAGTAGAATTAAAGAATGAGAGTTCGGGAAACTCATTGGAATGTGCATACTCAAGCGTTAGAGCGGGAGTACAGTGGCCCAGAAAAGGAAGGAAAGGCTCGTATCAATTAGCAGGTATTGGAAATTTTCAAAAGCACTATCGAAAAACGTGATATCGGCTATGTTGTTCGGCCTCCATTTGAAGAGCGACATGGTCATCGACCAGATAACAGAGCTCTGGTATTACGTCGTTTAAGAGCATATTGAAGATAAGCAGCATACATATGAAGAAGAACCTAACATTCTCAAACAGTACCACGAAGTGTTCCAAGATCAGTTGAACAAAGGAATCTTGGAGGAAGTAGATGAAAGGGAGTATACGACTGGGAGACCGAAACACTATCTTCCTCATTAGCTCGTCAGCACTCCACAGAAGGATACTACCAAATTCAGAGTTGTTTTTGATGTGTCAGCGCACTGGGAGAACCGTCTGTCACTCAATGACGTGGTGCATCAAGGGCCTACCATACTCTCTAAGCTCTATGACATGCTGCTACGCTTTCGAACTGGGAAGTCTTCCTATTATCAGACGTCGAAAAGGCCTTTCTTCAAGTAGATCTCCATGAAGAAGACAGAGACTTCACCAGACGCATATAGATCAAGAATGCAATGAAGCTATTGACGGAAGACAATTTAGCCGTCTATAGATTCAGGAGGGTAACCTTTGTTATTGATGCCTCATCATTCTTCTTGAGTGCAACGATCCATTTCCACCTGAACAACTACGTGGAAAACAAAGAACTTGCAGCAGAAATGGCATCCAACCTCTATGTGGATAATCTAATCATTAGTGCGGATACAGCAACGGAAGGCATACACAAATACACATGTTTAAGTCGATTTACAATGGCCTCAAAATGAACCTACGAGCATTTCGAAGCAACAACTTCGAAATCCTGACAGCTATATCAGCTCCTGATCGTTCTTCGAATACTTCACCTAAAGTACTTGGGAAACCATGGGACTCAATCGCAAATAAAATTTCATCGTGCGTAAATGTACAACGTGAAGAAGTGGTTGGCAAACGCACGATTGCCCAACAAATTGCATCCGTGTACAATCTGTTTGGTTGGCTCATCCCACTTTTGGTCGAAGCGAAGCATTTTCAACAATTCCTACGGAAATATCACTATGACTGGGACCAATCATTAAGTGAAAAGCATAAAGAGCAGTGGGATTGCATTGTGCAAGATATATCCGAGTTCCGTAAAGAGTTGCCAAGGAGGGTCACACAGGAGGGCTTAAGATCGTATACATTGGTCACATTCTGATGCCAGCGCGACTGCAATGACAGCACGCACCTATCTAACTACGGAGAAAACTTCTCGTTTTCTCATGGCAAAATCAAAGGTGTCAGACATGAAACATTCAACTACAATTCCTAAAATGGAATTAAACGCCATAGCAATCGGCGCACGCTTATCATTAAATGTTTTTCTGAGCATCTTGAGCATCAAATCTTCGCTGAATATTTCTAAGATCGTGTTCCTAACGGATTCGGAGATAGCGTTGAATTGGCTCCGGAGCAACCCGAACCGAGAGGAAACAGGACTATACGTCAAGAATCGAACAAAAGAAGTTCGACAGATCATACAGGCTCTTACTCGGCGCAGGAGTGGAAGTAACGTTTGGCTACATTGTCACAAAGTGAAATCCAGCGGATCTTGGAACACGAGGAACGTTTGCTGAGGAGTTCCCATCACATAGTTGGTTGAGCGGATATCCACAAAGCACCCTAAGAGATAGATTCACATCCTAATCCTGTCTCCCAGATGATCCAGATTAAGAAAAAGATGAAGGAGAAGAACTCACATCTTCTGAACAAATAAACGCCACAAAAATAGATGAGATGCAAGTTGAGGATATTCTTGATTTATCCAGATACAACAGTATATCGAAAATTCAGAGAATCCAAGCCTATGTTATACGGTTTCTGAGGGGCATCAGTTCTAGAATACGAGAACCAATCTGACACAAACTACACCACATACTACCTGAAAGTGTTGAGCCCACTGAAAGACAGTGCTTAGCAGCTTCAGAAGTCAAAGATGCTCAATTCGCGCTAGTAAGAAACCATGAAGCAGTACACTTACGTTCGAGCTATAGAAGGGAACTACTCAAGGCTCTCAACATGAAGAAAGACCAAGAGTACTCGCAGAGAGCACACGGTCGATTCAATAAGACGGATTCAACAAGCATGGCAAGAAATCCCATCCTAATCGTGCCCAACACAGAGTGTGCGCGCCTTATTGTGCTTGAAGCTCACGGAAGATATCATAATAACACCAGACAGACTATGGTAGAAATACGACAACAGTACTGGATTTTGACACTTCGAGAACAAGTGAAAAGGTGCATACGCTCATGTGTTCCTTGTCAGAAGCTGAACAATCTACCGTAAAAATATCCGGAAATGACAGATCTACTTGAAAAACGAGTAACAAGGTTGCGGCCGTTCGAAAATATAGGATTAGATCACTTCGGACTGCTCACAGTTTCCACGGAAACAAGACGCACTGAAGTGTGGGTGCATATTCACATGCTGAGTTACACGCCTTATACATCTAGATGTTGTAACAGATGGAACGACAGGAAAGTTTCTCAATGCATTTCGTCGATTCGTAGCTCGTCGAGGTAGACCTCACTCAGTAGCTTGTGACAATGCACCAACATTTATTCTGGAGAGTCAAGTTTTGAACGAACTTGGAGCAGGTATCGAGGACGACGAACTATCCCGCAACATGAGCAATCAGATGATCGAGTGGAAGCAAATAACACCGCACTCACCGTGAACTGACGATTTTTATGAACGCCTCATTAAATCAGTGAAAGAAGCCCTGATGAAGGCGACAGGAAAGCGCATACTAACATTAGAGCAACTATTAGGTGTGTGCATTGATTTCTGCCGCCGGAGTCGACGGGTCGTTGCGCGAACCATGTTAGAGGTTTACCTATGAAACCTGTCCCATTCTGTAAAATAGAGTATTGGCTTTTTTAAAATAGAAGCAGACAGATCAGTTTTTCTCCAAAATCCCGTTGCTCTCAAACTGATTGGACACAAACGTGATGAATCGTTTTTTTCTTCTCCTGCTGTTTGACTTCAAGAAAACTGCCTGTGAAACCCACCGGATGCTTTTCGACACTTTTGGAGAACAAGTGAAATTATTTAAACGAACGTGCGGAGAATGGTTTCAACGTTTAGAAGTGGAGATTTCCACCTGAAGGACAAGGAACGTCCAGGTCAGCCAAAAAAGCTTGAAGATTCGCAGTTGCAAGCATTCTTGGATGAAGATCCACCAACCCAAACAGAGCTGGCTGAGCAGCTGAGAGGGCAACTATTTCTTGTTTTTTGTCGGATACGACCGTTACTCGCAAGAAAACATCATAGGTGCTGTTCCACCACGACAATGGCAGGCCCCATGTTGCAAAGGATGTCCTTGAAAAAGTTGCAGATTTTGGATGAAATCAGCTTGTTCAGCCCGCATACTCCCTGGATGTTGCTCCTTTTGATTACCACTCATTCCGGTTCATGCAAGCAAGATCGACATATGCAAACCTGTAAACCATATACACGCTTCTGGAAGAAGAAGTGGAGAAATGGGTGGATGACTGGATTGTCACAAAGGTGAAGACTTTTTAGACGGGGAATCAATAAGCTACCAGAAAGATATCAGAAAGCTGTAGCTAACGATGGACAAGACATTGGTTAAGGTACATCTCGTTTAAATTGCGTAAAACGGCAGAAACTAATGCACACACCTAATATGTACCTCTTTGGTCGAGATTAAAGGATGACCTCTAACATACCAGGGAACAGACTTTAATGACATCATTACACCTTACGACCTATCGATTTCATACAGAACAGGATGAATGTCACACTCCCATATGATGACCCGGAACATGACTGCACAGATCCGCCGTACCTACCTACTACTGAAAAAAATACGCCTAGAAACAAGTCAATCAATCCGGGGAAAACATCGAAGAAATACCAATGAAAAACGAGGAAGCATTAACGTTGTTCGTAAAGGAACTTTAGTCCTTCTCAGTGACCCACACAAAAAAGAAGCACATGGAAGCTAGCACGCATCTCCAAATTAATTCCAAGCAGTGATGGAGCAGAAAGAGAGGTGGAGGTTCGCTGCAACTACAGGACACTTCGACGTCCAATCAACCAACTTATACCTTTGGAAATACCAGATAATGGGAGAACTCACAGCAAAATGTGATGTCGTGAGACGGAATATGTCAAGCGAAACCATTGTCATCAAATAAGCATTATCCATATCGAAAATGAAAGAACAACCAAACGGGAAGTAATCATCAAATCCGGGCTAACACTCATCACTTGGTTTCTCGTCCGAGTAGAACATGGTCAACACTATCTGACTTGAAAATGACATCTGAATTGACGTCGACTGTATTACCAGTGGAATATAGACCTCAATCAAAAAGCAACAAAGCATCAAACCAATTTCGTACTACGCATCAATGCATGAAAACCGGAAGGTATATAAGTGCATGATTTCTAAAACTGGTGCTGATTCCCGGAGGAGTAAGAGAAGCTCATCCAGGAAATTATTACCTCACAGCACATTTACCATGACTTTCAACCACATATTATTTGAGAAAATGTTCAAAAACATGTTAACACAAAGTGGGCATCATCCAGTTAGCGCATTTCTATTGAACCATTTCCATTTTAGAGCAATGTCTTCAAGGAGCGATCGCTAATTCTCGAAAAAACGTCATGCTAAAGAACGCAAACGTCTGTCGAAATTCGTTGTAAGCGAGCATGGCAGAGACAGTTTCGAAGTTCTCAGAAGAGGGAGATATTCAACACAGAATACGTGGCTTTATGAGATTTGTTATTAATACTGTCACGAATAATCGCCTTAATGACGAACTTACCAAAGTTCGAGGAAGAAGACCACTTTTTTTCGCCAACTGGGGAGCAGTGCTCTACAGAAGTCATCTGGAAAGAATATGACTCGGAGTGGACCATGATGCTGAAAGAATTCGAAGCACAGCCGAAAAGTTGTGCATGGCTTACAAAGTATACAATCTTCTTATTTTGTCTGACGGAGCAATACTGTTTTCTCGATAGAACTTTTGGGGAGAAGTTGAGCAGGGTGTTCTGTTGGGATCAAGCCATACCGCCGATTTTATCCGAAAATAGCTGGAATTCCTAGAACAATTCAGACGTCAAGTACAGAACGAAGTCGAAGAGGCAAAGCGTCTAGAAGGAAACGGAAATCACACTTCTACCTTCAGTCAATTAAAAGAAATGATAAAGGACTTGAAGAGAGATATCCGTGTCAAGCACATGGAACTACAAACGGAAATGGACAATCAAAGAGAGAGCATGTAAAGGCTATGTGAAAAAATTGAAAAAGTCAAAAATAAAAACCATTGCATCAAGAACCAACTCCGATCAAGAGGGGCAAGAGCATGTAGAGCATCTAGAGCATACGATGCATTCACAGCACGCACATCAGAAATCGAAACCAAAGGAGGTAAACACTGAGGGACTTGAAGAAGACCTTCTCGATTTGGACTACGATTATGAAGAGCCCAAGAGTCACGACTCCATCAATACTAGTTCCTATGTATCCGACGATGACAACGCAGATCAACAAAAGTACCCCGGACATCGCAAGAAATCCCAGCGTCTCATGGAAATCAGAGAGTTCTTGACGGAAAACCGAAGGGTACCGGAACGAAGGATAAATGAAGACAATTCAATGAGACTTCAGGAACGATGTTCGGTCTGTTCCTTCTGCTTAGCGAAAGGAAGACATTATTCAGATAGCTGTCCTACATGTGCCAGCGTAAAATCCTGAATGAAACGAGCGCGATGCAAACTATGTTTGGATAGTTGGCACAATACCGAACTTTGTCAAAATGAAATAAGACAGTGCATTTACTGCAGATCGGAGAAGCATAATAAAGCACTCTGTACATTGCCGGAAGAGATTCAGGAAGGCTACAAAGAAGTTGAATAAATCGAACACGAAGTGGAGAATTTCGAGGATTATTACGAACCCCGAGTGCTACCTGACTAACCAATAACAAGGTCAGGGGGAGTGTCACAGACGTGACTAAAGAAGAGGGCCTATTTGCTGAAGAGCATTGTTCTTCTAGTAAGTCTTTTACCTACCGTAGTCAAGTCAGTGTGTTTTTCATGGTTTATTTAGGTAAATGCTTTCCACTCTGAAAATGTTCTGTCCGGCTACATGATGACACTAAGGTGATCTCTACGGATCTATTGATTGCGCGGGAAACCGCGCACGCATGGCCAACGCCAGTACGTGGCAGAGCATCGAGAACATTCGTCACGTTCTTCTTGATCCGTAATGGCATTTTCATTTTTCTTTCTATTTTATCTCACCACCCACCCACAACATTCCCATTCTGCGGCCTGTAAATTCTGAAGGATCCAGCTCCAAATTAACAATTTTCACGTACGCTTCCCCCTTCAAGGAGGGCTTATTCTTGCCATCTGTTTCCATCCTGCCACCTGTACTCCCACCGAATTGAGCTTGAACGCTCTAGGTTCAAGGTCTAGGAACACGAGTTGTGAGTTTCCAGTTAACACACACCAACACACACCGACGCGCACATAGGCCTATCATCACCCCTTACCTTTTCTTCTCGAAAAAATGAGTAGTGAGTAGCGGCCACATATTCTGCAGTACAAATCAAAACTGGTCGAATTCGGTTGCCGCTAGCGATGACTGCGTTTACAGCTATAATCCCTCCATATCCCTTCATCTTCCTCACAAGGAAGGTCTTTCAGGGCGTGGGACGCTTTTTGAAAATGGCTTTTTGCGCGGTCTAGGGGTATAGCGCTAAGTACAGGACTATGGTCTATTTCCGCCAAATGGCCTTCTGAATGCCAAAAAAGGAGTGAAAATGATTTTGTCAGAAACTGCTGTTTCAACCCACTAAGCGTCGTTTGTTTCATTCAGGGCGTTGACTGTACGCACTGTAGAAGACGCCAGTGGACTGCGCATTGAAAATGACGTGAACGGTAGCCAAAAAAGGAGCCACATGTTGAAACATGTTGGAAAGTGCGGGGAGGTTTCCATATGTGCTCTCCACGGTTGAGCTGCTGCCAGCGACAATATGGTGGGGTGGGTAGCGATGTGGACTTCGAGTTGGGACGACTAGGATGGGTTGATGGTTTGAGTTCTGCTGGCAGCGTCGGTGAGGCTGCTTTCATAGTCCGCCGGCGAGCCGGCGTGCCGGCCGAGGTAGTGCTAGAAGGGGGGAGGGGGGCAGACGGGATATTCGATGCGGTCGCGAGCCCTTTCGAAGGGCAAAGGCAATTTGTTTTAATCTTGTTTTTCTTTGTTTTCAGCTTTTCAGCTCTTCGAAGGAGCCTGGGCGCGACGAGACCGCGTCGAAAAGTCCCGTCCGCCTCCCTCCCACCTCCTAGCACTACCTCGGTTGGCGCGCCGGCTTGTCGGCCAGTCGGCGGACTATGAAAGCAGCCTGTGGTGGATAGCGATGTGGACTTCGAGTTGGGACCACTGGCTGGGTTGATGGTCCGGGTCCCCGAAGCTTTGCCGTTTTTGCATTATATGCTGCCACCTCCAGATTGGCTCCATATTGCACCAGGGCAAGTAAGTGCCTGACTGTTCATGGCTTGATCTGATTGTTGTTTTATTTCGACCGAATTCCTTCGAAACCGATGAAAGGCGCACCTAATTTCGATGATTTAACGTTTTTATCCTAGCGTTGATCTCGCGCCGGTGAAGGGTTTTTGTCCTCTGTTCTGGTTGGTCATCTCCATTTCCTTCTCTTCTCACGATCAGTATCTTCTGCAGTCACCTCGACTTCAGCAAGGTACTTCTTGATCGTGTCCTGCCAGTCGGGCACTTACTTTAGCCCTTGTGCAATATGGAGCCAATCTGGAGGTGGCAGCGTAAAATGCAAAAACAGCAAAGCCTCGAGAACTCAAACCATCAACCCATCCTAGTCGTCCCAACTCGAAGTCCACATCGCTACCCACCCCACCATATTGTCGCTGGCAGCAGCTCAACCATGGAAAGCACATATGAAACTTCCCCGCACTTTCCAACATGTTTCAACATGTGGCTCCCTTTTTTGACTACCGTTCACGTCATTTTCATTGCGTGGTCTACTGGCGCCTTCTACTTTGCGGACAGTCGACGCTATGAATGGAATAAACGACGTTCAGTGGGTTAAAACGGGAGTTTCTGACAGAAATCATTTTCACTCCTTTCTTGGCATTCAGAAGACCATTTAGCGGAAATGGACCGTAGCCCTGTACTCAGTGCTCATGCCCTTACACCATGCAAAAAACCATTTTCAAAAAACGTCCCATGCCCTGATGGACCTCCCTTGTCAGGGCTGAAACACTGAACTACCAAAAGAAACAAAGTGGCCACTTTTCGTTCGATTATACAACGGACAGGTGTAGCAAATCGGTATATCGGCCAACATTCTCACAGCATAAGTCTACACTTGAACTAGCATAAGTCTCATCACGCTTGAACCCCCCATGTGTGAAGTGAGCAAAGCTGTGAATTAACTGTGCATAATTTGGAAAACCTCTTAACAGGGCCGTCCGCTTCGGATTCCATACTCTCTCAATAGTCCGGTCTTGCCTTTTGTCCTTATCCTTTCTGAATTTGAACGCGCTAGCTTTGGCGAGCAATTTTTTGCCCGCGCCACCTCCAGTGAGTGGTGTCTATTCCGGTCACCTACCATCAGTTTCCTCATCCTACCGCCTGCATCCCTTCCCAATTTCAACGCTCTACTCCGAAGTAGAAATTTTGGTGCATGCCCTACACTGAGTGAGCAGACTCTGGTCCTGCCACATACTGCCACGGTTCCCCTTCTGCCGCCTTTACTTCTACCAAATTAGAACGCCCTAGGCCTATGGGAACAGTACTCATGTAATTCAGTCAAAACCACTCGTATCGCACGCCAGGCCCTCCGTGGGTGGAGCCTAAATCAGATCATAGCTCGATGAAGCTCGACTAATTCTGACTTTTTCGATCCTGCCTACTTTGATTCGATTCTATTCCAGGATGGCACTGTAAAATGGTGATAAAAAGATCAAGAGACAAATAGACCAACAGCCATACGAACATTTGCGGTTCACATATAATGATCGTTGGATACCGTTCAAGGATTTCTCCTATAAACTGACCTCTTTTTCCGCGTTTCAAAACAATTTGGATCAGAGCCTCGAATTATCAAATTTAACCCCAGCCTTCACGGCGAAAACAATGCCCGCTCTGGAGATTTGACCACACTTCTTCTGTAGCGTCAGAACTTCGTTTCCCACTCTCCAAAACAATTCTGAACAGAGTCGTTAATTTTCACTTGTGGTCTTAACCACTGCGTTGCAACCCGTTTTAGAGACTCGACTACACATCTTCAGTGGCCTCTGATCATTGTCTTCTCCCGTGTTCTAAGACCTTCTTGAATTTTTTAGGCATTTTCGAACAGAGCTACGAATTTTTGATCTTATCTAAGCACACCTCAGCAAAAATGCCGACCGCTTTGGAGATTCGTCCACATTTCTTGAGTACCCTCTAAGTGCTATTTTTCCTCGTTGCGAAACATTTCTGAACAGAGTTAGGGATTTTCTATCTTAACTCCGCGCACTGCTGTGCAAATTCCGCACACTTTGAAGATTTGACGAAATATTTGCATCTTCTAGCAACTTTTTTCCTACGTTGAAGAACATTTTTGGACAAGGTATGAATTTTTCAACCTTGCTCACTTTGAAAATTTGATCACAATTCTCCGGTGGCCTCTGATGACCTTTTTCGGAGTGCTATGACGCTTTTGAACAGAGTTATATGAAGTTTCGAAAAGTATCTTCTATTTGAGTGCATGCCCCGCCCATCACAGGCGGAGCATCGTTATGGCTACGCAGCGTAACACGTGCTAGGCCTTATACTTTCCAATTATTGTTTCATTCCACGTCTTCGCTTAGTCGAGTTGTAAATCTATTTGAAAGTATCACTCATTTAGAGGAGGTTCTGCCCACCACAGTTGGGCCTCGTTCGTCTGGTTTGTGGGCCCAATCCTCATCTGTGTCCTTTTTTTCCCGTGTCTGGACTTTCTCGGAGCCGAAATATTAATTGGAAAATAAGTCCTGCAACACTAAACATGTTCTTATAGTAAAAACCAAAGCCCTTTCAAATGGTTTCGCGCCTGATTGCTGTAGTGATCCTGAAGAGTTTTTGAGATGGACATAAAGGGTTCGTGAAGAGGTTCATTATGAACTACGCCTGTCTGACCATGAACTACGCCGTCTGCTAAAACGAGCAGGATGCACGTGGCTGAGACTGTTATGCTTGCTTCAAACTCCGGACTAACTTCTGCACTTGCGTGTATGGAGAAATTTCGAGCATCGTCCTTCCCACGGCTCGTAGAATGACGCTAACTGCGTGCTCATCCTGCTTTCGTAGAGTCCAAGTCTCTGAGACGTACGTCAAAGCATGAAGAAAAGCAGTGTCGAATAGGGAAAAGCCAGGTTGTTCTTTGTCTTCTTCACAACTCGATATTCTTGAATGCACCCCACGCCGCGCGTTTCCTTCTGCTCAGCTCCGGAGCTAGGTCGTTCATCATGTTAACTTCCAGACATAGATAGTAGGTAGAGCATTCATAGATATTCGTTTCGTTTGCGCGAAAAAAAGCATCAGATGCCGATCCGTTTCGCATAAACATCGTCTTCGTTAGGTTCATTCGTAATCCGATCTTTCCTCGAGCGTTGTCGAATTCGGCCAGCATTTGTTCAGCCTGCTCGATAATCGAAAGAATTTGTAAAATTCAGTTCACCGCAGAATAGATTATGTCTGTTTCAAACAACTTCAAAGGCACATTTCACGTTAAGACTGCAGCTGAGTTTTTCCCCTTGAATGAACCTGAAAACCACAAAGGTCCCATCGTTTGCACCGGGACGCACAGCTTGCACACAGGCAGCTCAATGCAGCCAGCTGCATGTAATGGCGCGCATTTGAACATCTAGTCCAAATACACTTTCCATGCAACTTCTAGCATCACATTCTCGTCCAACTCATAATTTTACTTCTTTTCTGATGCATTATATTTATGTCACCACTTTGCCACTATTCTGCACTATCATTTCCATCAGTTGTCGAAACTCGATATCTCGAAACTGCTGTGGACTGTGCCTTGAGTTGACTGCTTATTCAAATACCGAAAATGAAAGAGCAGATCTACAAATTGGTAGCATAAAGGAAGTCAATAAAAATTGGTAGATACCGAGCGTACTAGAGTTATAGATGATAGAAATCCTTATGTCGTGGAAGCGCGATGCGAACCCTTGAGCTGCAGTGGCAACAAAACCTCCCCTGTTGAGCCTGGAAAGAGTACCATTTACTCGCAAGTTATTATTTTCAATTCGTCGCGAATTGAGCTGAGTGAGCCTCTTGGATTGTGGATTGGATTTGGGTCGCAGCAAATTCTACCAAACGTGGTATCAAGAAGCCATGAAACGTTCTTGAGGTACTGAGGGGAACGGAGGAAGGTTTTTTTCTAATCACATACGCGGTGAAGCCAGTTAATGGAAACAAAGTTGGGGCGTGTGATCCTCGAATGAGGGAAAGCTTTCAGTTTCTAGACTTCCTTTTTTTCTATCGTCTGATTCATTGCGAAAAATGTCCCCCAACTGAAAAAACTCGGTATTTCCCGTTCAATCGTGATCCTGTTGTCGACTTGAGGGAAGGCAACGCTCTTTTGAGCTACTGAGGGAGTAAAGGAGGGAGGCCGACTTCGCGAACCCAAAATGATGCTAAGGAATGTTTCTTAGCCAAGGAGCATGTTTTTTTAACCTAAACTCTAGAATGGCGGGCTTCGGGTGTGCATGTCGACTGGATGTTCAATTCTTACCCCACCCAGCTTTTTGCACAAGGTGACCATATCACACACCCCGGGGCTCCCTCCTTCGTAAAGGTTGAAGTTTAAGTAGAAACAATATTTTTGGCTAGAAACCAACTCTAAGCACAAGCACAGGTAAAGTAAAAGTCTGCTACCCCTCCCGCTCTGCACTCTAGCACTCAGTGTAGCGGAAGGCATTGAAGAGCATCTATCGTCGTGTGCGTTCGCGTCAGGTCTCTAGCATTGAAGCGATTAAAAGAACATGTGGGCTAACGATACCGAGTAATTATCAGAAAAAAAACGTGTCACAAAAGTATCATAAAAGACATATTCATGCTTATCAACTGGAACTGAAGAACAGAAAATCTCTCATGGTTGGGTGATTCATTTCATTTCGCCACAGAGCTGTCATTCCTCTTGTCATCAATATGAATTTTGGTTGCGCATACACAATGATTTTTTTTTGTTTAGACGCTTGGCTAATAAATTAAGCTTGGTTGATAGATCGGTCAATTTGAGCTCTTTGTTGGGAACACTTATTAAATTGCCTTGATAAAGCTGAGAACGAACTTTCGATGCTATTGGGTGAAAAATGGTAAGCAGGAGTTTTTGCTTTCTTCTGTAATCCTTCATATTCATACTCATACTATTAGGTTGAGTAAAAAGTTTTGATCGGCTTTTCAATATTCACTTTAGAAAGTCTTATTTCCATTGAAAGAGGATCTCAATTATTAATATAGTCTCCATCGTTGTCCTAAACATAAGTCTAACGAACCGGCAGTTTCTTGACTCCTGAAGCCTAGAAGGGTGGCGGCCACGATTCGAAAAAGCTGGAGATCTCATCTTTGAGCACCGGGCAGTCATCAAAATTTCTATCGCGGAGGTGATGTTTCAGAGCAAGAAACAAATGGTAATCAGACGGAGCGAGACCTCGCGAATAAGTAGAATGGGTTAGCACTGCCCATCTAAGTTCGGCAATTTACTGACAAAATCATTTCGCAACATGCGGTTGAGCGCTGTCGTGAAAAAGGCAAACATTTTCACGCTTCGGACGCTTTCTTCGAACAACGTCGACCAAACTCTGTAGCTGAAAAGCGTAAATCACGGCGGTCACGGTGGAGCCCTTAGTAAGTTATCCAATGTAGAGCATTCCCTGAGAATGTCCACCGACTACAGAGTAAAACCTTCCTCGGACATAGTTTACTTCTCTGTTAGTCTTGGAGGTGCTTCGTCATGAGGCACCCGTGGGCTGAGGTACGATTACCCTTCTGGATGCACCATAGATATTTGCGACAGCCGTCGGTGGATTATGCCCTTACAGTAATTCGTGATAGACGATAGCTCTCAGACAGCTTCGGACGCCAGTTTAAGGCTGAAGTCATTTTTGCGAAGCACTTCCAAGGGGATGCTTATATATCCTTTTAAAAATACAGGTTAGGGATCGGTCTACCATAACCCATTACGAAGTCCTTCCGAACGGTCCTACGAAAAAAGGAACGAAGGTCGATCAAAACTTTTTACTCAACCTAATACATACGAGAGGTCCAATTGTACAATACTTTTCATCTGAGGAAGGTTATACCGGAGAACGCACATCGACCGGCAACTAATTAGAAACATTTTTGATTATTGTACCGAGAACAGCTCTAGTGAATCAGTCAACAATATGGTGGGGTCATTGACCCTAAGCGAGGTCACACAACTGTTAGCCTTTCAGATGTTTTTTTCCTGTGCCTAATGGGAAGAAGAGCTCAGAGGGGCTCAGATAACTACCTCACATTAAGAAGCGAAGGTATAACCGAGTTGTCGCTGTGCTCTCACCTTAATGATCGTGTCAAGTTGCTAGCGCAGAGAAGATCAATGGAGCAGATTCGGGAGTTGTTGGAGCAGCACACGAATTTTGAAGACCTTTATTGCCGGTGAAAGATCAAGAAGTTGAATGGCAATTTACTGGAGAGCTTCGAATAGTACATCTTGCTTTCACAACCCACATCTATCAGTGTCGAGGCCCAAAGAGCAGTTGGTTTTGAAATGAGGGAAACGTTTATGACATCAAAAATGACGTCAAGGAATTCCCATTTTATTATTCCATTGAGCTCATTCCAACACCAACAAAACAGTTTGAGGCACTCCGGCGATAGTAGACTGGAAACACGTGCAATCTGTCTTACCTAAGCCAGCTACCTTCTCTAGACGATCGGGGGATCGCAATTTTCTAATTTAGCCATACCTTGAACGTGATTGCAAAAAATGTCACTAAAGTAGATAACGCAGCACAGCTCTGCAGATCTACCTATGTCAGGTTTGTTTTCTATTACTCACAGTAATAAACGGTTACATCATTTTCACATCGGCTCATGTTCGAATCAGAAGCCACTTTGCAGTCAACCATGCACCGATTGGAATTGGAAGGGCCACGGTCGTGGCATCGTACCAGCAGTGCCACGGGAATGCCCTCCGATTTCGGCACGGGACATGTAGTTTTAGCTGGCTTCGGTTCAAAAAGCCATTCTCGCTTTGGAAGCAGCCTTGTAGCTGCATTTTCTAAAGTAGCGCACAAATTATGCCGTGCTCCAATGCTAGAAACGTGAAGCGAAGGATGGATGCTCTTCGAAGCCTTCCGCATTCGTCTACCCTCCCCCCCTCCCTCCACCAACTAAATCTTCTCCCAGAATTGTTATTTGAGAAGCTATCGCAAGATCTGCGAGGGTAGCAAAAGCTTCTGAACGGGGAAGCGGGAGATCTCACTTAGTAACCTAACTTACTTATACGGCTCGTCTTCACTCATGTGCGAGCACCAGCAACAAACCATTCGCTTCTGTCTTTCGCGATCGCCATTCACGGTAGACTCAGAATTCATCGAAGGTGATGATTTGAAGGGTCGTTTAGCTGCTGTCGGAGCTGTTTCACGTGATCGACCAGCATTCCCCCCCCCCCCCNTTCCCCCCCCCCCCATCTCGCAGCAGGCCTACCGTGAATGTCCTACGGAAGATCACTCAACTGTCCTTCTTGTCCATCTGTCATCATCTCTTATCATTATATACCGGCCCACCGAAATTTTGCATTCTTCACATGTTCCACCGGGTCGCGGAGTCGAGACATTCTGCGCACATCTTAGCTGCAGAGTTCAGCTCAATATTGAGTGAACCGATTAAAACTCAAAACATCGCTCGAGCGCTGTGTGATTTGTGCTCAGAGCCCTTTACGTGGATACACTAGTAACCTTAGTCTCCGACCGGTAACAGAGCGCAGGAAGAACGGTGGAAACGAACAGATAAGCACAAAGTTCCGCGTCGGCCAGACGGTCAGTGACTTCTTTCAGAGGTCCGCAGGCTGCCCACGCTTCTTTCTGCCTTTCACCAGTTCTTTTCCTCATGTCGTTGTTCATATTCGTGGAACGCCCGAAGTGCACGTAGGACGAGGTCTCCTTGATAGGTGTACCATCGATCTTGATTTGACCTTCGTCAGCCCAAGCATTCTTCATGAACTGTGTCTTTGTTTGGTTGACCCGCAGCCCTCCCTTCTTTCCTGCTTTACTGAGCTCAGCAAGCGTAGTCTCAGCTTCCACAGTGCTGCTTAAAAAGAGAACGATGTCGTCCACAAAGCGGTGATTTGAGAGGAACCGTCCATCCACACCAATGCCCTTTTCTTCCCAGTCTAGCGACTTCATAACCCACTGTAGTGCGGCGTGCGGCTGCGAACAGCTTCGGCGAAATAGTGTTGCCTTGTCTCATACCCTTCCCTATGGAATTGGGGAGAGGTCGTCGGAACAGCTTCACCGTCGCGCTGCAGCGACTGCTGTAGTCAGCTAGTGTTCTTAAGTAGGGAGAGTCCACTCTTGATCGACTAGTGCTGACAGGACCGCATTCGTTTCGACGCTGTCAAGAGCTTTTTCATAGTTAACAAAGGTAAGGACAAGAGGCATTCGCAATTTTCGGCACACTTGACACTGCGACCGTTTGGATGTGGTCTCAGCAGCTGAATCCCTTTCGGAATCCGGCCTGCTCCACAGGTTGAGCTTCATCCAACGTTCGCGATATGCTGGTTTTAATGATATTCGTAAACAGGTTGTAAAGCACGCTTAGCAAACTTATTAGACGGTAGTTTCGAAGATCACCCTGGTCTCCCTCCTTGAGTGGCAATCCGCGAGTTCACAACTGGTTGGGGAATTTTTCCTCATGCAGGCAGGAGAAGCGCATGAAGTTCGTAGCCACCTGCACTGAATAGGTTGGCTGAGATCTTGTCGGGACCTGGAGTTTCCTTTTCATGCTCGCAATCGCAACTCTCTTCTTCGGGGGAAGGATCAGAGTTTGGGGAATTTTGGTTTTCGCACGAGTGTCGTGGATCGGTACAGGTTGGTACAAAACCTCCGTGTAACTTCCTCCATCTCAGATCGCGATGCTGAAATTGTTCCGTCCTCCTTCTTCAAACACGAATGTGGAATACTGTGGTCCGACTAAAATCTTAGGGCCAAAACAGGCAACCCAAAAGGAGAAGGACTAAGAGGATGAATTGTAGTTTCAACGCACGGACGCTAGCATCAGAAGCGTGCATAGAAGACCTGACGATGCCAGCTAGGAAGACCAAGTGCGACGTCATCGGACTGACCGAGACGAGCAGGCATCGCCCGCTACACGCTGTATTTGAGACTTTAGAAGAACTGTTCCCTGGAACATGCGACAGCAGAGGCGTCGGTGGCGTAGGTGTCCTCGTCAATGTGCACTTGGCCATGAACATCGATTCGTTTGAAAGCCTAACAACCTGAATCGGACGTTTGCGATTAAGGAGGTGTGGCTCAACCCCAGCTCTTACCGTCTTCGTTGCTTACGCACTAACATCGAGCTACGAAGAATAGGGGTTGGAAGCGTTTTATATGGATCTGGAGAGGCTCTACAGAGAAGATCACACTTTCTTCGAGGTCATCTTCGGTGATTTTAACGCCAAGATTGGCCCAAAAAAACGGCTAAAGAGGTTCACATCGGGGCTCACGGAGTGGAACGGAATGAGCAGGGTTGAAGGCTCTAAATTTATCATGTCGACCCACACCATCCATGGTAACTCGCAGTTCCAGTAACCCTCTCATTTGCGATGGGCATGGGAGTCAACTGGTAGACAGCCCCCTGATAAATTAGATCACATCATCTTCAATCGGAGATTTTGCCTGACTGACGTCGCTGCTGTTCCGAAGTTCTACATGGGATCTGGCCATCGTCTCCTCCGCGCTACATTCTGCTTCTCAGTGCGTGGGGAGAGAGCTATGAAGATCAGGAAACGAAGCCCCAAGACCTCCATCGACTGGGGCCACTTCGATTTCCTTGCGAGTGAATGGGAAGATTTCGGTATCGACAACATCGATGAAGAGTCTACAAGTAGCCAAGAGACGACTCTCTTTGAAGACTTTCTAGCTGATACGCCAGCGTGGAATCCCGCGACTACAGGAAATCATTAACAAAAGTCCGAACTTGCAAAGCTATGCAGAGAGCGATAAAGGAAAATCTGAAAGAGAGAAGAGCAGCATTTATGGACGAAGCCGCCGAGGTCGGAAAGAGCATTCATGAAGCCCGACGGAGCTTCGCCAATTACAAAACCAAGATGACTTCCCTTTGTCGTCCTGACGGGACAGTTACTGCATCTCGAAGGGCAATGGAGAAGGTCATCCAAGACTTCTACTCTGTTTCCGTCCACAGCCACGTCAACCTGTCTACCCACCATATTAGGCAAGACGGATATATAGCTCCTTCGGTTCTCCCTTCCTGAATACGACATACCATCACGTCGATGAAGAACAGTACGGCGCCCGGTCCCGATAGGATCAAACCAGAAACCTGAAGAGTCTTCCACCGGCTATCGTCAGAACTCTGGCTGGGCTCTTCACGCGGTACCTGTCGGAATGCGTAGTGTCCACGTCGTGGAAAACTAGCAATACTGTACTGCTGTATAGAAAGTGAGATCCAGACGATATTGGCAATTATCGCCCAATCTGCCTGCTGTCTGTAATCTATAAGTTTTTCACCCGCATTATTCTAGAGAGGATTGGCAGAATATTAATGAAGGACAACGATATGAGCAAGCAGAATTCCGGAGAGGGCTCAGCACAATCGATCATATCCACGCTCTTACAAGACCCAATGAAGTATCGCAAGAGTACAAAATGCTATGTTTTACTTTCATCGATTTGAAGAAAGCCTTTGACACCGTTGAGACAGAAGCAGTAATTGAAGCTCTGGGCAACCAGGGTGTTCCTACTCAATATATAAGGATGCTTCGTGAACTCTACGACAACTTCACGACCAGAACTTCACCATTCTACAAGGAAGTCATTATCACCGTGAAGAGAGGTGTTCGGCAAGGCGATACTATTTCGCCCAAACATTGCAGTGCCGCTCTCGGGAAAATCGTGCGTCATTTAAAACGGGAAAACTTGGGAGTGAAGGTCGACGGTCGCTACCAACATCACCTCCGCTTTGCAGATGACATCGTGCTCATAACACCGAACATCGAGCAGGAGGAACGAAAGCTGGCCGAGTTTCACAGTGCTTTGTGAAGAGCGGCTTGAGACGTAACTTAACGAAGACGATGTTCATGAAAAACGGATTGGTACTTGATGCTGCTTTCACTTTAAACGGAAAGAATATCTCTGAATGCTCAAGCTACTATCTAAGTTGGGAAGTCAACGTGATGAACGACCTAGCCCCGGAGATGCGCAGAAGAAAACGCGCTGGGGAGCATTTAGGAATGTCGAGGGAGTAGTGAAGAAGGCAAAAAACATCTGGCTCCTCTCTCACCTTTTCGACACTGCTGTCCCTCCTGCTTTGACGTACGCCTCGGAGACCTGGACTCTACGAAAGCGGGATGAGCATGCTCAGCGTTACTCAACGCCCTTTGGAAAGGAATATGCTCGGAGTTTCCCTATACACGCAAGTGCAGAAAGGAATCCGTTCCGAGCTCCACCAACGAACGAAGACCAGGGATGCCGTTGTTCACGCCATGAAATCGAAGATCAGGTGTGCCGGACACGTTATGCGATATTGATGACCGTTGGACAAGGGCGGTTTCTGACTGAGTTCATCGGGACGTGAAACTCCAGGACGGCCGCCAACGAGATGGTCATACTTCTTCACGAAAGCTCTGAACGGAAAGAATGTTGATCATTGTGTCCCTGAGGCAGTGACGACTCATTGCACCACTCTAGCTCGTGACAGGGACGAATGGAGACGGTACTGGCCCCCACTCGAGGAAATCGACGATCAACGGAAAATATGATGAAATACAAAAAACTATAAAGAAACAGATATATTATTGTTACGTTCAAATTCGGACAAGCCTACAAGCCCAAACGCCACCCTCCCACTACGTTGAGGTGGTGGACCGCTGGGGGAAGGGGGGAGGGCACTTAGCAACCTAGCAACCTTTATGGGCTAATATCAAGAATATGGACAGTCATCTGATTTGCTGCCGTGAGCCCAGAGAACTGCAAAGGAGATGTCGATATATAAATATATGAGATTGGTCATCTAATTACGCTTTCTTGAGCCCAAAAGCGATTGTTGATTAGTAAACTAGCGGTATTGGTAGATAAGGGTGATCACTTCTCGAAATACATCTTCTTAATGAAGTTGTTTGAATTTTCTGGTGTACGACTAGGGCAAAAAGACACGTAAAATGTTCGCAATTCACGAAACTAGGAAGTTTTCTGTGTATATACGAAATTGACTGCAACGTTCCTGCATTGGGGTTGGAATTTCTGTATAACAGTTCTCTCTGAAATCTCTCAATGCCCATCCGGCTGTTTGTTACCCAATTCCTGCGAATTGAAGGTCGTTCCTCCTTCGCAATCTCCTGTCCATCTTTCAGACTCCACGATGCCTCTGCCGTCAATTTCTAAGATGTTCTTCATTGGAAAGGGCACTAAACGAAGTGGCGTGGCCATAGCAGGTGTCGAACCATTCAAAGACCCTGTCTTCGCTGACAACAGGGCAGTAATTTAAATTACAGTGGAGATAGACATGAAAAGGTGTTTTGGACAATAATAAGACAATGTTGTTGTTGTTGTTGTTTATGTATTGCACAACAATTTTCGAGGAATACAACACATTTATTTTATTACGTATAATATACGCAGCGTATCACAGCCGTCATACCAATTGAGCTCCACAAAAAAACCAGTATGATAACAAAGCGGAGATTCGGTGGTGAAAGCTGTATCGAGCGAAGAAGAAAGACCTCAAACGAAGAAATCCGGGAGCTGGTTTTGCAGATTCCTAATGACAAATCCAGTGGAAATGGAGCAACGCTGTGGAGATGATACCACAGTGTGCGAGGAAGACGCTGAGGGCGGCTCGAGGTAGCCTCAGATGAGACTAGGCAGCATGTTCCTGGAACAATGAAGTTAAGCGAATTGTAAAACGGAAAGGACGCACGCAGACGCTCGCTAAGGACCATGGGCGGTGATGCAGTAATAATCCTTTTCATTTCACGGTTCAGATGAGTCTGTAACCAAATGAACGACCACGGAGTGATGGAAGCCTTGGCAGGACTTATGGTCATGGGATTCGAGTCCATGACTATACGTGCGTGATAGTGCGCCACTTGCCACTACGCTACCTCCGCGTGGAGGAAGGAGTAAGACGAAGTAATCGACGTCAGGGGAAACGTGAAATATGGGAATTGGAATTAGCAGGATAAATGACTTAAAACCAAAACCATTGATTATGTTACTGAGTTTGTTTCTGTCTTGAACTCTTCACGAGGTTTTTAAATGACATTTATCAGGCTGACGTTTCGGCAGAATCGCCTTCTTCAGAGCCTGAAAGGATCA
>UZAF01018734.1:0-30017 GCA_900617895.1 Haemonchus placei | reverse complement strand
CTTACCCCACCACCCAAACCCGTGTCCTTGCCCAAAGCCCCTTTTCGACGCGTCGTATATGTGACGGGTAAAAATATGCGTATTAACACGTGCCGGATTACTGTAAGAACCGAGTGCCGGACTGAATTTTCGTTCCTGTGATGTGTGGACGTGTCAAAGTAGCGTGATCCTTCCAAGGGGCGTGACAGCACTCAAAGATAGGACCTAGAGACTTTACAATGTTGCACGTTAGTTTTGGCAGGAAGCCGTCCAAGAGTGAGTCTAAATGAGGAATGATGGAGAGAGAAGGATGCGCTTTGGTTTGAAAGAGTGGCTGGCTGGTTCCGAAAGTATTAGGATTGAAGAATGCCCTCAAAATTCTAGAGAATGCAACTCACCGTGATTATGTAGCGGTGGAGGGTACATCATACAACTAGGGTGTAGTCGTAGAGATAATTATTCCTCTTTGGATACGTCTTGTGAAGTTGCACTTCCCTACTTCCCCTATATGGGTACAGCGCCACATGGTTCCGAAGGGTGTTCATTCCTAACTTGGCTGGGGACCACCTTCCCCACACCCCCTACGCATGCCATAGGATTGTTTTCATAGCAATACTGTGGAATGAATGCTGCCCTCGAAGTTCTGGTTTCGAGGTCCTCAGAATTTAAACGATTCTAGCGTCTCGAAAATGAATCGCTGATGTATCTATTTTTAGAGCACAATGCTACTATGTTGGAAAAGCCGATGAATGATACAAAATGCAGTGAACCAATTAATAAACCCTTCAGAAATTTGCACCTTTTACGTGGTGGTATTCAGTTTTAAAAGTAGTCTGAGGTGTGAAGCTCAACCATACTGTTACTATCCTAATCTGTAGGAAACCAAAACAAAAACAATAAGCAAACAAGAAACTCGAGGTTGAGTAACGAAAATTTCTTGAAATCCGTCCGATAACACGCAATAAATTCAAAAGAACATCCATCCCTGAACAACCTCACAATCCTCTTGCAGTTCAAATCTGTTAGGTGCGTTCCATAAGTAGGGGTTCATCCCGACAGCGCAAAGGTTTCGAAATCGAGTGCAGCAGTATTTGCACTTGCAGGGATCTCTATAGAAGAGGATGTGTCGCAAATATGCTTGCAAGCAATATGCACTTTGCCTCGCGGAGGTCATCCTCCCTTAAAAGGAAAAGCACAAAATCGAAATTTCGTGATACAGGGTTCAGCACGAGAGCTTGCTCTTGTGGCCTCCAAAATGGACTACAAGGATTTCAAGAAGCTCACTATGGCACCTGGTGCCATTTCTGAGCCTGCAGCGTGGTCCTAACTACGTTTTTCAATAGGACAGTGCTGCTCTCCACTTAAGCATTCCACGAAAGACTTTCTCGTTTTCCAAAATTTCGAAGTTCTGACATAGCCAGCTTACAGCCCCTATCTGAACCCGATGTAGAATCTGTGGGGCATCATTGTAAAAAAAATCATACGAACAACCGTCAGTTCCAGACGATAGAAGAGCTCAAGGAGGCAGTACGTGAATCTTGGAATGAAATCTCCGGCGAGGTCTTTCTTCGAGTATGCCGTGCAGGATATTCGATATTGGGCTAGAACAACGGAGTCTCATCGAATGCAAAATGGTTTTTTGTCGTTACTAATGATGATTCTTTTCAAATCCTCAAAGTGTTCTAATACTTATGAAACTGAAAAATTCAAAAATCATTTATAAAAATGTTGTGGTAGAAGCTGATTTAAAAAATGTTCGTGCCTGGAGGTTATTCAGGGTGGTGAGTCCTGTGAACACAAAATTTGAGGGTGATTTATACTTATGAAACGCACCGCAGCATTATAACCCCCTGAGCTCTTGTTTCAAGCTACTGAAGACTACTGAAGATTAGCTGCAGACTCAATAAAAAAAGATTAGACTTAATTAAAACGACCGCGATAATGAAAAAGAAAGAAAAGATAAAAAGACGTTGAAAAAGATAAAAAGATGATAAAAAATAGCCGCTGTGACGCAACGTTCACGGCCAGTGTAATTTTACCAAAGTAGTTCAGTATTAGAGATCGGCAGTAGAGCATGATCCAGACGAGTTGGATGTTCGCCAGGCCAGAAACCTCAAGATCGCACCGTCACCGAAGTTATTCAATGAAAATTATTCAATGAAAACTGTTAACAGTTCGGCTCGTGTGCAGTGCGTACAGCCGTCGCATTCCATCAGAACCAGGCATTCCCGATTTGACCTTCAATCAGTTCCCCTACTGAGGGTTCAAGGTAGAGGTGCAGTGCAGTACCGTTCTGCGTCTATGGAATCCTGAAAGAAGACTAGCCAATGATGTCCGATAAACAACAGTGATTACGCAGAGTACCGCAACATGGCACGTGCATAGGTATTTCCTAAATGCCTAGTATAAATGGTGTGTTGTCCACCGTTATTGAAATTTCTCCTTCAAATATGGGCCTATCAATCGCTTTGATGTCGGATAGGCAGATAGGAAGTTTGAACTACAAACTTCAATAAGTCGCAAACACGCGGAGGTGGTATGGTAGCGCACAACACAGGCAGGCACAAGGATCTAATGTTGTATCGGTTCCGCGCATCCGAACAAGTCTTTCAATCCTCAGGGGTCGCTTGACTTCGAAACCCGAGTCGTCCAGGAAAATCAAAGCAACGCGTTGTACGTCGGTACCCAATTCACTAGACAAGTCACTCACACTTCAGAACACTACCATTATTTTAAAGAGATGTCTGATGCGGGTAAGGGGGCTTAACTACATCGGGGTTGTCACACCCAAAGAACTTTATTCTTCGTATTTTTACCCTTCGAGTATTCGATATCCTATGAGTTCAACGTTTAGTCTTGTGAGTGAGCGTATCGCATCTAAATTAAGACCGAACGACAAATTCTGAAATGGCTTCGGAGCAAAGACCGTTTTAACCAAGGCATGAAAAGCCCTGCTTGGTCACAATTGTGTTAATGTCAAGGCTGGTAGCGCTCTGGTTCCTGATGAACACTGCTAGCCCACAAAACATCACACCCATCGTCAAAAAACATGTGAGCTTATAATCAGTTTCGTTGAACTTTAAGTATCAAATGTCATGAATCTGACCCTACTTTGAATTCTAGGGCAATCGGGGCTTTCTACCAACTATCTACCAAGAAATTCTAGAACTTTCTCTAAAATTTCTATGAAGAATAAAATGGAAAAATCGTCGGAAAAGTCGTTGCTCATCTACGTCCTCCTTGTATTAGGTTGGCAAATAAGTCCAGCGACAAAATAGATACCCATTTTAAATCATTACTAAAACTTTTCATGTCGATCAATTTCTGGAAAAATATTTACCGAAAAAGACAACAACCTTCTCTTATCTTTGGCCAATCACTGATGCCATCTGTTCAGGAGTGAGGGAGCTGTGACTCAAAGAAGCAATTTACTGCCGTTTTTGGATCACATTGAGTTACGAATTTTTTTTCTTAACGTGATGCTCAAAAAGGCGGAGCACATGGTAATTAAAAAGGGGAACACTCCGGAAGTACGACTGGTGAGTAACCGGGAACCAAGTGGGTTCGGTGAACTTTTGACGTGGGTCTCTAAAACAAATTTCCGACGTGCGTTCTCCCTCTGTAGGGACCTGATTTACGGTTTGAGCGTCCTTCTCTAACCCCGTTGGCCAAATAAAGGGGGTGGATTCCTTCAGCCTCCATTAAATTAAGGGACGACGCTTGCGCTACTCCGAAGGCTAGTATCTCCTCCAGTGAAGCGATCCAACCGACTGTTGACCGTCGATCGGTGAGCATCGAATAGATTGCTGATATTTCGAGCCGCTACACCCGCGTTTTTTCCTTGGCGTGCTTGGTAGAAGTTGATGATACGAATTGGGTGTAGTCCATTCATTGACCGTAATGCTGCGAAAGCTCAAACGCGTGCCCTTATTTACTCATGTGTTGACTGCCCGGAGAAGTCCTACAAGTATATCATCCTTACTATCGTTTTCACACCGTTGATACATTTTTTCCACGCTTCCAATTTTTTGCCGCAGGACTTAATTGCCGAACTAAATAAATGCCGAACTAATATAAATGATCTCAATTTCCATACATATAGTCATTTATCTGGAACAAAAAGTTCGTTATTTGTTTTCACCATTGTTTTTTTTTCAGAAGTGGCTCTCATCCATTCAGTGGTGGTACGTAGAATGACCATAAAGTATGGAGTTTCCTTCTCTTACTAGATTTTCAACAAATATCATTTGTCAGTTCGGGAGGGTACATTTAAACATTCCACTCTTTTTCTGTGACTTTGTTTAGAAACAATCTTTCTGTTTATAATCAACTCTGTTTCTGTTTACAATCATTCAACACACTTCACGAAGGTGACCGTTTTCTGGTAGACTAAATTGGGGCGTTTCAGATTGTTTTCCTTTGGAGAGCAAAGTTTTGCAGTGTTTCAAGAATTGTGGTCTTGCAAGTGGAATATTGATAATTCGGAATTCCTCATACCATTTAATTGAGCCGTTACTGGGTAATCTTCGCGATCACATTTCTGCCTATGGTGAACCATTTTTGGGTTCGTGAAATGCCCCTTACAGATCTGAACGGACATCAAGAATTATATATATGTAAAGTATAATTAAAATGCGTAAATACAAAATACATTGTGGCATTCACCAATCCCGTCTTGGTGATCCTTTTCAGCATTTGCCTTTCATTCAGAACAATTGTTCCCATTTGAAAGCATTGGTGGCCTATACAGCGACTCGAGATGGCCATCCGATATACAGGTCACTGTCCTAGACGGGTCAGGTACCAATTTACCGACCTCGGAGAGATGGAGAGTTCAATTGACTGAGCGAGTATCCAAAACTGAGGTGGCATTGTGTGACCGGGCATCACTTGCCACCACCACCATTTCCACAGATAAATGAATCGTCCCAAGTGCTTATGACATACAAGTTATAAGAAAGCGAGGCCAAGCGAGCACGTAATGGTACGGTAATGTACGAGATAGAGCACGGTGCCCGGAAAACACAAGTACGGGTTCGAGTCCCATCCTAAACTGAAGTTTTGTTATTAAATCGCCAACCTTGTGAGGCTTCTGATATTGTTGTGTGTTTGCACGATCAGAACTACGGCGCATCCTTCGTTCAAAAAAATGGCACGTATTTAGTTTGAAACTGTTCCTATGTCTGGATCATATTGTTAGTTTACAGAAAATGCAGAAAATTTCCAGTCAGAAAAAGCGTTCCGATGAGAATTCATCAGGGAAATATTCGTGAGGTGTCGAATTCTATGGCTGACATGCCTGGGAAAAAATAGATCATTTTCAGATTTGTCGTCGGCTACACAGAATGCGAGGTCGGTGCGACCACTGGGGCAGCCCTAGACTAAATGAATAATAGAAGCGTCGATGTTGTGATAGGATCACCGTGTACGGAGAGTGCGTAGTTGTACTGTAAGCCGTTGTGTTCCGCACTCACTTCTTTTCAATTTCGTATAAAAACGTTTCAGCAGCGATGATGACGGCTCATCTGACAACCACATCCAGCGTCCCATTCATAGGTTGAGATTTGTTTCGTCTGCTGACTTTCAAATATGAATAAGTTCCCTTAAGCCACCACAAACAGCGCCTCATCGATATCGTGAGTTTTGCTGCTACCGTATTGTCATTCATTGGTCGTCATTGGTCACTAGTCGATGACATTGGTTTCTTCAGCGGCGATGGCTTTAGTTCCCATTTGTACAGAAGTGAGCTCATCCTACCTAAGGGCGAGTCGCTATCATATCCCTCGCCAATTATTTTTCATCGGGGAAACTGAGTACCGATTTGGCTTATGAAGGGGTCAGGGGCATTGGCTCTGTTTAACGGTCAGTCCGGCCCAAGCTGAAGAAGTACTGACCCAGCCTGTTCGTAGAACTGTGGCAAAAATGTTATTGAGGACATGGTCCCGATTGATGAAATGATCCTTGATCGGGACGGAAAAAGCGATCTTCGTAAATGACTGCAAATCATCCAGTCCCCTTCCAAGTATGCACATTTCGTAGCTTGTCCTGTATATCGTATACCATGCCCTGAGCAGGAATGATCATAACCGTACTACCCTTCTTCTTCGAGGGGTTTATTTCCTGTTTGAAACTGTGTATTATGCTCGAGAGATTTTTTCTCGATGCGAAGTATAAGGCCCTTAGCATTAGATGAAACAGTTATTTGGTGTACCCTATTTATTCGTCGGTCTGTCAGTGCCTTTTGTCAGCCTGCCCGGGCACAAAACGAGCTGAGGATTGCCAGTGAAATTAGTGTCCAAGAAAATCTACCTCCAAATGTCAGAAGTGGTGTAGGTGGTGTAATAGGCAAGTGGAGCACTATCACACACTCATGGCCACAGGTACGAACTCAGCATTGATATCCGCCTGGGGAAATCAAACTTTTCATCACTCTGGGGTCGAACTGGTACAAGACTCGTCTGTGAGGATAAAATCACTGATTTATACACCTGCTGACCACAGCAAGTCATTACCCGCAGAAGGGATTGATTACTGTTCTAAAACTCCAAGAATATAACAGCTAGGAAGAAGCTCAAAACATAGATTTTTCACCGTTACTGGGGGCGCATTAATCGATAGCGATCAATATGGAACTGTAGTGTGGTTGACAAGGTAATCATCAGTCAGCAACAGCATAGATGCGGGAGATGCATCCCATAGAGCCTCCAGAGTTGGGTTCTCAATGGATACGCACAGGACACACTTTAGCGATATGATATCAGTCGATACTAATAATATCCAACGACTTTCTACCCTCCATTAAGTGTTACAACTGTGAACAAGACGCATAACCACGTGCTTCTTCTTGAAATCATACTTATAGAGGAAAATAGAGGAAAAGGAGAACCATACTTTAGACAGCCTCATCCGTTGATCCCGCCTGTGATGGAATGCCTGTTTTTGAAGTATCCACAAACGGGAGAAAGGCCAGCTTTGTGCCGGCTCCCCTACTGTATAAAAATTTGGTAAGGCTGCCTAGCTGGAGGTACTCGTGCAAGGCGATATACGACTATTCATATTCAAGGCAGTTGAAATATATAAAAATATAATCAATAGGAATTTTGTATACAGTTCTGACAAACAACAAAAAGAATTGCGACTAATATGCTTCAATAGTGTTACTACGCAAATATTCTTTGTACATTGTATTCGAGGAAACAGAGCCCGGAGTCGATGGTGGCGTCGTCTCTGGAGCACTCAGCTCTGCTGGGTTGTTTGGATCGTCTTTGAGCTGCTCGGAATGCTTTTCTGTTTTCTGCTCCGCACGTTCTTCAGATGGAAGTCCAGCAGAGGAAGCGGCTCGACGGCCAATCAACCAAAATGTCTCCATCACACCTTTTCCCTGAAATAGTTTTGGACACGTAGAAAATCCTCAACAGAAATGCTTCTGTGATTTCATAGACAAAGTGTAGTTTATATTTCATGATGCCTTATTATAAGAAGGAAAATTCAAAAAAGGTCAGCAAGTCGTCCAAGAATTCTTAAGGCTGACTGGCCTCTTTTTTTTTGAGATTCGCATTTGCCAGTCTCAATTAAATAAATTAGCTGTGGGCCAAGATCCGACGTCATTCAACTTGAAAACGCAATCAAGAAGGAACAGTATCTCGTCTGAGAATACTTCAATCTATCGCGAGGGACTCGAACTTCTTGCTCAGCTTCAGGCGAAAAGGGAGTTCACCTCCGTCAGGTCGCTTTTTGTGGGGTAACAAATCATTTAATTGGACACTTTTGTACTTCTTTACTCTTTCTGAATCTTTTTTTGCAAGATGGATATTACTGCCCAGATTGAGCACACCTTTGAGTGTATAGAAAACTAAGTAGATAAACAAATATCCAGAAATTATTCAGAAATTTCACTTAATAGACTGAACTCCACATATGTAGCGTGTGATAGTTCAAATATCACTGCAGATCAGAAACATGTTCTTTTTACCTTTATAATTACTTCTCCTCTTGACTGTGTCTCGTAATCTGCATGGTATTCGTTAACAAGCAAGTCGTGCGCTCCCTTGGACATATGAATGTGACCAGCTGAAAGAATCGAAATTGCAGGAAACAAGCTTCAAGTCCTAAGAAAACCTCAGCAAAACTTTGGTTTAATCTGTTTCAAATATGTTGATTTTCTGACTATTTTATAGGTTTATGCTGACTCTTCCAAAAATAATGCTCAAGCGGGGACTTACGTTTTCCATTGCTTTCCATTCGTGATGCAGTGTTCACAGTGTCTCCGAATAGGCAGTAGCGAGGCATACTCAGGCCAACGACACCGGCGACGCAAGGGCCTACAGAGAATTCGACTTTCAAGGAGAATTCTTCAAGTTCTGCCAAATCCATTCATCTCAAAAAACGGTTCTCTATCTTCTCTCAAAGAAGTGCTAACTTTATATCAGAGCCTACCTTCTTTATTAGCAGAATTGTTTAGTTTCGGTTTCTGCGATGTGCTGACCTTATATGCGCTGTTGACTATTCATAATTTCTTGGACGAATAGCCGCAAATATTTTCAGGCTCTTTAACCGAAAGCGGGTCGGGAGGCATAGTTCAAGAACGGTTAACTTCATTATGATTAACGCTACTGGACTAATCCTTGTTCACGGAACCCCGACTACACAGTTCAGACCGCTTCGGATTTACCTTGCAGAATAAAGCTGCTAACAAAGCTACGCGGCTGATTGAAGTACTTGCATCAAGAACTATGAAGTTTTGGCACACCAATAGCGATGTTGTTCTTTGCTATACATCCTTTTCCCACCAAGATGATCTTTCTTGTCAATGAGACACGCGCACTGCTGGGATATTAAAGGCACCGTTCACGATGAATTTAGGGTACCTTTTTTGACGGGAATTGATAGTACTACTCTAGAAAAGAGCGACAACAACGAAGAAAGCGCAAAAAACGATGAACAAAAAGAAATAGGGTCAAAAAAGAGCTGGAAAGGGGGGTTGGACGAGTTTCACATCGAAAGAACGGCGGTTAGGGAGTGTTCGGGCGAGTGCACGAAGGCGACGCAATGTCNGCAATTGCAGACAACACACACAAACATTTGATCGGATTTCTCCCTGCTATTATTCTGTTGAACTGCTAATATTCTTCTCATCGACCGAGGGGCGGGAACGCGAACTACAGCAACAACGGGACTGCCACTATGCCCTGGACGTCGAGATTGGGGGAGTGAGAGGGTCCCTTCTATACAACCCATGGGGGCCGCTGAGTATAAATGTGGTAAGAACTCAATAACCATTTTTATCGTGAGCGGTGCCTTTAAGGCAGTGTCACTGAATTCACCCACAACGTTTGCGACCTCATCTATCTTCTCTGCTGACACTTTCTGAGCATCAAAACCAGGTCATGTTTTTCTGACTATTATTGCACTCAGAAGTTGGTGGAGCAGGTGCAGAAGTTTCAACAGCTAATCACCTTATTATAGACCAAAAATGTTTTGAAGGTCAGAACAAATACCGGAATTTAGTCCGATTCGAAGTTGTACTCTTTCTCTCGGAAGAGCAAGTATTCTGAACTCTTCCACAAACTTCATGAACGATAGTGACAGCTCAGCTATCTCCTTGATATGAGCTGTACCATTCCTCACCGGGAGACCAGAGACGCACAAATAGCCATCACCAATCGACTCTACCTGAAAGATTATTCTTAAAAGGGGATCAGGACAGCAATGTAGCCACGAAACTGCTAATTTATAAATCAGTGAATGGACTTGGTGGGTTCGAAGGCAATAATAGGTCAGTGGAAGCATACCTTCCATTCTCCCCTATCATCAGATCTTCTCGACTATACCCTTCTTTCGTAGTCAGAAGGTGTTTCTTCAATAACTTTCTTTTTTCCAAAGGATGCCTCCTCATAAAGGATAGTTGTGAAATAATTTTCGCAAGTAATAGTAATGAGACACCTTTCACAGTGGCGTTAAAGGCACAAATCACGATAAATTTGAGCAATCCAGATTATAACGAAAAATGGTAGAAAAGATGGAAAATAGTGCGATGAAGGCGAAGAAACTGCGTGAATAGCTGCTTCCAAAATGAAAAAGGCTTTGAAAAACCGTTAAAAAGGGGGCCGAACGAGAATGAGTTCAGAAAAGCAACGAAGAATGGGGCGTTTGGACGAGCTACACACTGTGCGTCATTGCGTACATGTGAGTCCTGGTGGAGCTGACTACCGTAAGCAAAAGTTCATTCACTCATACGCATAAGTTAAAAAAAACCCTAGTAACAGCGAAAACAGCCAACCTTTTTCAGAGACTTGAGGTAGAGACATAGTGTGAGGATCGCAGCAGCAAAAATAATAACACGGGAAAAGAATGGGAGAAAAAACATCGCCTCATCACTCGGCGATCAGCTGATTGTGTGTGGACCCTGACGGGAATACTTGCAAACTGTATAGCTTCGACACTCGTCTGATGTGATATTGGTCGAGGGGTGGGAAGTACGTGTGAGCCGGAAACGGTGCTTCCATCATGCTCTAACCTCGAGTTTTTGAGCACGAGAGGGTTTTTCCTATTACCCTTGGTGGTCACTGGGTATTCCTAAGAGAAGTACTCAGTAGCTATTATCGTGAACTGTGCCTTTAAAGCTAGGCTCACTATATCAGGGTGTAAAGTTATTGGAAATGATACTTATGCATTGTGATGGTGGTTGCTTCATGGAGTATGGCCCGTAAAAAATCTCTTCCCATAGTGAGTACGCTGGAGATGATGTGGATTTCACGTTCAATAAATATGTTTATTCAATCAACGTCTGCTTTTCTTCATTTTCTGCCATTACTAGAATATGGAAAAAGACAGGAGTGCAGGCCATTCATCCTCTTTTAAAAGCCAACCACTGACTAGTAACCATTACCTTGTATATAGTGTGCTCCTCAATGATTGAATCAAACCCGTTGTAGAGGTCGTTGAGAAGGTTTACAACCTGTAATAAGAACGAGAAATAACAAAGCGCTGCAGGCCCTATGAGAAATTTTCCAACGTACTTGAAACGGTGTGCATTTAGCAGCTAGTTGAGTAAATTTAACCACATCGGAAAAGAATACTGTGACGCTATCGAAACTCTCTGGTTCCACTGCTTGTCCCAATTTCAAGCGATCCGCCACTTGCCTGTGATTGTCGTATTGAGGTAGAAAGGAAACATGTATGGCTTGGATGAGACACTTATATACAGGATAAGAAATAAAGCCTTGATTAGCGTTAATCACTACCGTCTGAGTTATTCGTCCCAGCATTCGGATTTCATTCATAATTGTGGTGGCGTAATGAATGCGTATCTGGTCTATACAATGACTTGCGGCGGCCAGCCGATGTACAGGTCAGTGTTTTTATCATCAAAGACGGGTTTAGTACCGAACAACCGATTCTAGAAGGAATTAAGGCTTGGTTGGCCATGGCAGATATCGTGGGACTCATAACTTTTCAACTGGCCAACCCATCAAGGGGACCGCCTATGATCCTTTCAAGGCGCAAATAGAGTAAAAGAGGGATCATTTTTAGAGCTTTCAGATCTCTTATCAGTTTTTTTGCTTCCGATCTGCCATCTACCAGTCCTAGCACAATTTTCACCGGCAGCAAAGTCATCTTCCGATGTTCACGAACCAATGAAGTAATTTTTTGACACCAAATGTTGCAAGTGCTCGGAAAAACAAGATAGAGGCAGCTCGTTCATACCTGGGCAGCATCTTTCCCAAAAGAATGTCAGCCTTCTTCTTTTCCTCCTGCAATTGCTTTGTTCGCTCCTCGACATCCAACTCAAGTGTTGTGGTGTAGTCTTCCAACATGTCGAACATATGATCCATTAAATTGGATTTCTTGTCTGGCATTATCGCCTTCAAAAAGTCTCATTTCTCACGCTTTTTTCCAGAAAAATGTCATATGCCAGCACTGTCTCCTACCTTTAACATATTGCACAGAGTTTCGCAATTTGGGCGGTCCGCCGGTTTTTCGTTCCAGCAGTCTCGTATGAGGTGAAGCTATAAAACGTGCACACATTGATATTGACACCTAACCTAGTTCTCCTTTCCATAACTCTCTTCCTTCGGAAATAGCGCTCAATATCTCTCACCCTTCAAGATTATACTTCAAAAAATATTCTTTTTGCCAGCTCATTGTTCTCTGGTCGGATGGAGTAGGAAGAACAGCTAATAGACTCGAATATAACGTAAAACTCATGCTTGAAACTCAGTATGTATGCTTTGATGGCCGCCATCGAGGACTTCTGTTGCTTAAAGCTTAATCGACGGGAGCAGTAGCCCGCTTCCTAGGAATTGCAGTTTTACTTCACTTTCAGAGCCCAACACGAGGAATCATGGTCACCCTCTAGGAAAAAAGTGAAGGACTGATTTTCTATTAGTGTGTTGTACAAATGAGGAGTTGATGAGTTGTGCACATTATTAATACAGACTCCCATAAAATTTCCAGCTTACTCACGGGACCAGGCAGTCCCAGCATGTTTACTTATAGAATGCATTATTCAACCTCCTCTGGACACATACAATAGTCCAGAGATGCTTGAACCCACCAAGATATCACAATTCAGAGATTTTGAACGTTAATCCACAACACCAATGAGTAAAACTGATTCTAATAAATGAAAATTTTTACCACTGCCACATTGATTTCGCCGTCAACATTGAGATCTGGTCGCGGTGGTGCAGGTCCTCCCTTTTTTAACATATAAAGCAGTTCTAAAATAATAAGATGGAGCTGGAAAAATACTCGAGATCTCATTGCCCAACCGTCAATGCGTTCTTTCCGTTCATGCAAGTTCCATGCCGCTTTCCGCGTTACAACCTCAGAGGCAACAATAGCAAAAGAGTATATGTCGCCTTCTTTTGACTTTTTCATGGAGGTCTCCGGAGATCGTAGATGTTCAGGAGCTAGCCATAATAGACCTTAATGAAATGTTCACTCACTGCAAGCCAACTAAACGTAGTTCATGTAGTCAACACAGATAGCAGTTCTAGAAAGTTATGGTGGACAAAAGTTAGTGACATTATCAGGAGAAAGGCATTTTGGATGAATCAAGTTCAGCTGAGTCTAATGAACGAGGCTCTATTTAATTTCCAGTGACTGAATTTGTGTTGGAAAAAACGCCAGTGTTGACTAGAACGCCTTGTAGTATTAGCTGGAAATTAGCTCAGAAAGCCTGTATCTTCAGCTACAGTTCATTTGGTAGTGGTTAGGAAGGGGAACAGAGAACTCTTGCCTTTTAGGCATCAGTAGAAGCTTGTGTCAAACTATCGGGTTTTATTGATGCACTCAATGCCGGAAAGCGTTCATCAAGAGCATTTCGGACGAGTAAAGTGCACACCAAGAATTATAGAGCTAGTTAGCGTTCTAGCTTAGCTAGAAGAGGAGCAGGTTGACCATGACTATCTATTCCGTCTTTTATGTCAGAATTTCCGGCCTGATTTTTTTCTCGTATACCTTCTACTTCATTACGATCACGTGTGATAACTTGACCTTCTCTATTATCGAATTCTTCGAGACTCTTACTACCGTGACATTTCTACATTCCAGAATTAGCGTGAGCAAAACATGCCAAAGTGAAGTTTCTTCTCTGTTCGAAGTATTCGTGTATGGTTTTTTTGGCACTAGAAATGTTCAAAAATGTAAACCTAAATCTTCAAGCTGCTGAAGCCTTCCCTTTGGATTCCAGTGCCTTCGCCATCACATGCACCTCACACAAGAAAAATTCCGAGTGAATGTCCATGACTTTGAAATATGTATAACCTTCAACTTGGATTATCATCTGAATCCTTCACGTGCATGACGGGAGCTCTGCGGTAAGCCCGAAATTTAAGACGATCGGTGGACGTAATGAAGAGCATTGTAAAGACAGGGCAGCGTGAGACAGCACAAGCCACAGTTTGAGGGTGCCAACAGAAACTCTGATTGGACTTTAACGTTTCTAAAGAACACGATCCAGAGCCTACTTTAAGTGGCCAGTCCGACGTTTGCCACCTTCATCTTACAAGAGGAATTCAAGAGGCACTACTGCCAAAAAAGCGTGGCGTAGACAGATCAAGGTGGCCGCCAATCTCCTCTTCAGCATCTTTATTTCTCTAGACGTTGCACATGCGGGGAATAGAAATTTGGTGCTACTTCAGGTAGCAGGTACCTGAAGTAGCACTAGAATTCTATTCCCCGCATGTGCAAAGTCTAGAGAAATAACCGGGAGGGGGGGAGGGGATAGGTGGAAGTGTATAAGGANGGGGGGGGGGGGGGGGGGGGGGGGGGATAGGTGGAAGTGTATAGGGAACTTGACAATTTCGACATGCTAGCTATCGAAATTGTCGATGCTCTTCAAGTTACAGCGCTCGCTGGAATGATGCGTGATGGTTCACGTGCAGTAATCTTGTGTCCGAACCTTATGTTACAGAACAGCGCCATCAATTTTCGAAGCAGCTTCTTAAAAAGGTGTTACATTTACCTAGTGTGTGTCTGACTCCATTTTACTCCGTGATAACTCAATATGTTCTGAAAAGCTTAGAAGGAAACTTCGAAACCAGCCAATAGACACGTTAGCACAAACGTCTCCCGATTAAAATTTGCAAATCAAAAATTACGTCTTTTCTTGAGTCGTTCATCCTCTCGCAAAGAATCGGTGCCATAGTCTGATATTTTAACTTGCCAGCTGTCAGTCACCAAACAACTTCTCGAAGAGAGACGACCGTGACAACCAATAATCGAGTTTTGCAGGAAGCGAGTACCCTACGATGGAGATACCTTGGGTTTCCTTGATCATAATGCCTATATGAAACGAGTTACCTCAGCGATATCCCTCATTATACATAGCATGAAAAACGGATCAAACCACAATGAGCCCTTCGAAATAAGCTCCTGTAACAGTGACCTGATTCGCTATAGTTTCAAAAACTATGTATAGGTCAATGGTTCTACATTTTTATCAAAAGAGGCCTTTCTCGGAATCATACCTGTAGGGTACCTCTGGAACACATCCGCCAAACAGCTATATATTCGGAGCCATCAATCGAAAGCCCAACAAATCGATTAACATTGTCGTGATCCAATTTCCTCATCTGATGTGACACATGCTCTTTTGCTCATTGAGACAAGAGAAAATATGAACAGGGAAGAAGAAGGAATATGATAAGTTTCAATTCAGCGTATGTCAAATATTTCCAGCCCATGTGCGCTATGACACTTCCATACAGATTTGCGACTGCCGTTGCATGCACAGTACTTCCATGATTACGAGGGAGCTTGAATAATCGATCAACATTACAGATAAAATCCCTGATAATGGAAGTACACGGTTTTTCCTACGAATGCAAATCATTGGTTTCGCTCGATGAGCCGTCCACTATTTCGTGGGTGAACAGCACTAAGCGTGTGAAAATGGGTGTTGTTTGCCTGACACAGTCGGGCTGCCACCTCCAATCTCTTGCTATCGTTGGCTCGAGTGTAACAAATTCGAAACGGTGGGGCATATCATTGCCCAGCTGATACGTTAGGGTTATGCAACTGATCGAGACTATTCTTGGCACGAGGAATGTATTACTTGTGCTTGCATCCTGATGAGAAACGATTCTAATTGAATATTTGTCGAAAAGCGCTCTACCGTCGAGATGTAGAAACGCACAAAGTCATGGAATGTATTGCTGTACCTCATATGGAGAAAATTCATTTGCCATCCGTACCTTCAGCTCCTTATTGGTTTTCTTATTCAGTCAAGTAAATACTGGGTTGTTCGGAAAGTCTCCGCCGATTCTCGAACTCCGGATTTACCAACTGTTGTACAAAATATCGAGTACCCAAGTTCATAAAGTTACATGTTTTCTGAAAGAGTAGTTTCTTTTCTATATTCCTGTTGTGATTCTTTAACATTTGTCAAAGTTTTTCTGTACAGGACTCGTGTGTAAATTGAGAACCACTGTGCGCCATTTCGGCATCTAAAGTTTTTATTCAACCGCAAGGCTTAGAAGGCAGCTCAAGCCGCGAGAAATATTTGTGACGTTTGAGTAGACAGTGTCTAAAGGAGCGTATAGTACGTGACTGGTTTGCGGCATACAAATAGAGTGAATTTACCCTCGAAGACCTGCAGCCCTCAAGGAGACTATCATTAGTTAAAATGACAAAATCAAAACGTTAACCGAAGCGAAGGCACATCACCACTCGTGGAGTAGGACAATGGCTTAGGGTTTCGGGTGAAAATGTAGTTGGGGGGCCACCCATCCGAAGGCCAGTCTATCAAGAAATGACGTCAATGAAACGCTTTATGTCGCGTTATATCATGGACATGCCAGTTTTTAAATAAGGGCTCTCGTAGGGAAGGAACACCGCGGTGGGCAAGTTTTCTTTATTTTTTTCTGTTTTGTTTGCAGGAGAAATCATCCCACCCACCCAGGTGCTCCTACCCTACTTAGGCTCATTTGGAAAACTAAATTTCCCTAGCTGAGACTGCATAAAAGAGCTAAGGTGGTCGGTTCCCATCATCTTCAACGCTTCCGATACAGTGCTGATATAACAAGGACTAACACGTTAGAATGAGCTCATTTCTTGATAGTGTGACCTTCGGATGGGTGCCCTCCCCCCACTACATTTCCACCGGGTTTCGAAATCCAAAAAACCGCTCATCATTTGCTGGAACTTGGTTTTTCCCACGAAATGAGCGAGCGCAATATGATGGACGCGCTTCCGTGTGCGACTCGTAGCTTGAATGATAGAAAAAGAGTTGCTTCTAAAACTCGAGTATGAATGACGAAAATGGGTTGTTTGCAACAATGAGGAGCGGAAACGATCGTGGAGCCTTCCTAGTGAGCAGTCATAAACCCCTGCAAAAGTCAAAATTCAGGTGTGGTAACTATGCGGCTGCTGGTGGGATTGCAGTAACTATGAGCTGTTGAAACGATACTTCGGGAAGGTACCATAGTTAGCTAGAAAATTTGAAGGCGACAACAGACCAGAAGCGACCCCAAAAGGCCAGTCGTGTGGGCGTTGCTTCCAACATGATACCTCCAGACCACACGTACTTTCGGCCACTTGTCAAAAATTGCCAAAGCTTGGGTGGGATGTCTGACCACCCCCCTCATGGGGTCCGGACGTAGCAACATCAGAATAGCACTTGTTTAGGTTTCGGCAGAATCCTTTGAATGTAAAATCGTTCAATCCGCTGGAGGACTGTGAAAAGCACAAGTGAGGGTTTTTCGATTTTTAAGTCTGCAACCTCCTATAAAAATGGGATACTGAAACTTTCACAAAGATGGCGAATTCTTACTTAACAGAATGAAGTATTTATAGTTCAATCAATGTATTTCTTCTTCTGAGAATTTTCACTCAAAGATGAATCAAAAATCGTCGGAGACTTTCCATACAGCCCAATATATAAAAATCTTGTCGCAATCTGAGAATTGGAAACCATCTCGGCCTAGCGAAGAAGGTCTATTGCTGTTGTCAGCTCTCTGTTGTAGATGAACGTTCCTTTCTTGCTGTCAGTGTCTAGCTACCATTTTTAGGCTGGCTGATTACTCAGTAGTTTTAACTAAAGTAGGCCGTAAGTGATGACAGACCTGTGGAAATATAGACTTGTCATCGTCTGTCAGTCCAACTGCTGGATATGTTTTAGTCAGAACAGCGTCATTTTCAAGAAAATAGATCTCGTAGTCGCCGAAATTCGATTGTGTAAGTCTTGAGTCTCCTGTTATCGTCGATGGACCCGACTGTAGTGAACGTTTGCTCTCTTGTTGAAGTTCTCGCTAGAAACCATCAACATCAACACATAAATCACAAAATAATGTTGAAAACATGAAGGATTACGAATTTTCAAGTTATGCCAAAGAGCAGCAGAATTAACACTAGTTCTCAAAGATGGGTATGAACTGGATATGCGAAAATGCAAAAGCTGGTTTGAAAGATGGCTAAGCAAATGCTAACTTTCATACCGAAGTTGGTGGCTTTCTCAGCTTCATAGAAGGGATCTGCCATAGTGAACGCTGCTGCTTTTCCTCTTCCTTACGAATTCTAAAAAAAGTAAAAACGAATAATCCCTCGTGCGAACTGAGCAACGAAATCGGCTAATGGAGTTTAACGATGGCTCAATCAGATACTAACTTTGTTGGCATTTTTTCGTGGATGGGAGCTTCGCTACAGAGTAGCAAGGATTCGAGCGCTACTCCAGTAGTAGATTCGTTCGCTTTTTCCATTCAACAAATGATATTTTTCGATGGCAAACATTTAGACTAGATCACCTGACTGGGTTCACCTAGCCCAATAAACCACTCAACAATTCAAAGACAAATGCACATACTTTCTCATTCCCTAAAACTAGTAGATGATATTTTTCTGTGTCATCGTGACTCTGCGTGGGCTCTGAACAAGAAGACTGCATCGTTGAGTCAGAGGTAGAATGCTTGCCTGCCACGCGGGCGGTCCGGATTAGATTCCAGCCGATGCACCATGTCGTGACTCTGCGTAGGCTCAGAACGCGGTTGTGGAATTCCTGGGCCTTGAACGCACCCGAGGGTAAGTGAGTGCGCCTGCGAATGCACGGAGGCGTAGTACCTCAATCCTGACGCGGGTACCAGTTAAGGCCTTCCAACTCTCTGACCGAGTTGACGACGGTCGACGAAGGCGGAAGGAACTAAAGTACAAGAAGTCGAGCGAATCGGCGGACATCCGGGTTGGGTTGACTGCGACGAATTCCAGGGGACATGGAAAAACGAGAACGAGAAAAGAAAAGTGAACAAAAAACGATGAATGCGAAGTATCAGCGTGCGAAATGAAACGCTGATATCATATATGCTCATATGATATCTCATAGTATAGTAAAAAGGTAAAGACTAAATTGTGTACAAGGGTAAACAGCATAATTACCCGTAAGCAAGCTAAGCAATTAGTATGTGAAGAAGGTTATTGTGTGACTACTAGTAGGCTAAGGCCTCTAAGGGTAAAAAGGGTTAATACCAACAAAATACTAAGCTAAGGTTATTGCATCATTGCGAACTCTAGAGGTAGAATCTTAAGAAGCAGTACTAAGATAGGGTACCCTGGCGTGGGTGAATATAGTATGTTAGACGAAAGACGTTAGGCGGCGGTGCTCCTCGCGTGGCTTCATCAAGGCGGAAATGATATAAAATTGCAGCCGACGTACGACGATGAACTGATACGTGGTTCCCGCCAAAAGGTTTGCACTTGCGCCTTCTCGAGGCTTCCGCATGATCTGAATATTAGCGCACCGCGGTATTCCCGCACCTTATCTGTGGAGCAGCTTTTCTCGAGGCGTAAAAGTGACAACAAAGGTTCTTAAATTTGATGGTATGTATAAGTAACAAAAGATAAAGCCCTCACACAAAAGTCCTCACCTTACAGCGTAAACAATTAATACCACCGTCGCAATCAGTAAAATTGCTATTAGCCCTGCTCCAACCACTACATATATGCCATGCTGCTCCCAGAATGGCTTAGGACAATCAGCTCCCGTGTAGCCACATTTCGGACGAACGAGCGGTCTATAATACAACACTATAAAATGCTTACAATGGTAATGTAAAAGGAAATCCTACCGACGGCCACCTCGAGTTCCCCAAAGAGTTGTTGCTTCATCTGTGTAGCCTTTCGTCATTACCTCAAAAAGATCAGCAATGGTTTTGGTCCAGCGGTATCGAGCGGTAACTGCAAACGGTTCCAAGATTAACTTACGGCTACTCCATCAGTAATCGTGAAATTGATAGCAGTGACTTGATTGAAGTTGTCATCAAGGACGTAGACCGAAAACAGTGGAATACGTGATCCATTTGCGTTTATGGTAACCAATCCGGTCAGTCCTGGAAAGGTTAGAAATTTGCAACATAGCATTCAAGGTGAACCCGGCTGCCAAACGAGTAGAGCAAAACCGATGAGCATTAGCGAACAACTCATTGCAGGTAATCCCAGAGCTATCCTTCTTTGCAGAGTACACCTGTTCCCCGAAGCTGTGGAGTTACTCTGCCAATTCCTGCGCATGCAGCAAGCACAGGACAAACATAGGGTGTATATGGCAAAAACATGGGGATTTGGCAACGATAACAAAGAGTTCGAACCGCAGATAGCAGGAAACCTCAGCAGATATGCTTACTCAACGACTTTCGCATGATCGCCTTCTCCCATGTTTACAATGGCATTTTTTTGAAATGGAAAAGCTGATGAGCCTCATTGGATCTTCAACATATTTGTGGGGCTCGTTGCAGTGATGTTGAATATCGCGTATGTGTTGCAGTCATTTGTCAGAATTGGAAGGCCCCATGTTTATCTTTCTCAAAGTCTCGCAAAAACGGCTCACCCACGTACTGCAGACAAACCCTTCCAAAAATCAGTCACGAACTCTTTGAAACTGATGAACTACACACCTACGAAACTTCGTTTCATCGCTTCTGTGAGAGTAGAGGCGTTAGAATGTCCTCCGGAAGGATCCATTGTTAGTGAATCATTCAAAGCCAATCCGTATAAATAGAAGACATCATGAAGGTGCCGTGCCCACGTCGCCATCTGAAATACCGATGGCCAACGATTTGCTCTTCATTGCTGGATACAAAGGCATTTCGATTCAGAGTTGTCAAATTGACAACATAATTCAACTTTCACATTCACTAGTAATGGAGATCGACCCCTGCACTTAGTATACACCCATACATCTAACACAATGTCTAGTGGAGCTGCATCCACAATTGAAGAACTCTTAGTTTGCTTTTACAGCTTCGCTGCCCTATTCGTTGTTTCTAGGAGTTACACCATCGTATTACAATAATAGCAGTGCTGAGCTATTCCGAGAAGGTGCGTAATTCAGAATACAGAGAAAAATTTTAAGTGTTCTACTGAACAGTTTTACTAAAACTAATCAATTTTAACAGCACTGAATCACATTTTCATCTTCAAAAAGCAGTATCCTAGTATTACTTGGGATACTTGGGATACCTGGGAAGCCTGCACGTATGACTTCCCACTCACAGATCAGAAAGGTCATCTAATCTAGTTGAACATACCGTCTTTCCATCATTCGATAAACACGCTTGCGTGTCACAATACAGTGGATCGTTTCGTACTCGTGCAACCACGTTCTCACGGAAATCTTTTAGCTTTTGTGGATCGACGTCGTCACCATTTAAGTCCACCTGAAATTCGTCACAGTGGATCTCCAATCTCATGTTTGCCACTAGAAATAGTCTGAGTAAAATTTGCCGCCAGCATCCGTTTGGCTGCTTCTTTTACAATAGCATCGTCGGCGTGATTGTTCTCTAAATCTTCCCAGAAAGGCGTCAATCCATTGGATACTGTAATGCAACAGAAGATTTTCGGCCTTTAACTGTGAACACTATGTACACAACACGAAAAATGAGCAAATGAGGGGAATACTCACGCGTGCTGATTGGAGCTGCTAGACCACCTGAAATGAAGTTTGGCAGCTACTAACACGTTTTCAACGAAGAACACCACCACAGAAGTACTTCGAAAAATGTTTTCGACAAACCCTTTTCTAGCTAAATAGTCTCCATCTTCAACAGGTGCAACTGAACTTACTGTTTGCGAGGGGCCTAAAGGCACAGTTCACGGTAATTTTGGGTAACCCAGATTATGACAAAAGTAGAAGATAAAATCTGCATGGATCGGTGTTTCCGAAGTGAAAAAGGCTTCAAAAAGTTGTTAAAAAGGGAGCTGGACGAATGAGACAGAAGAATGAAGAAGTGTGGGGCGTTTGGACGAGCAACGCACAGTGCGTCTTGCGTACTTGTGGGCTCTGGTGCAAACAACAGACTACGATAAGCAAAAACTCACGCGCTTATAAGCATGAGTAAACAAAGAACCCTAGTTACAGCAGAAATAGCCCTTTTTCAGCTTCTCGGGGTAGTAAATTAGGTAAGGGATCGGGCAGCAAAAAGAATAACAGAGGAAAAAAGAATGGGAGAAAAACATTACCTCACCACTGGGCGATCAGCTGATTGTGTGTGGATCCTAGAATGAATATTTGCAGTCTGTATTGCCTCGACACTCGTCTGACGTGACATCAATCGAGAGGGGGAAAGTCACTTAAGACAGCGACAGGGCTTCCACTATGCCCTAAGCGTCGAGACTGTGGGAGCGAGAGGGCCCCTTCTACCACCCATGGGGGCCACTGAGTATTCTTACGGGAATAACACAGTAACCATATTATCGTTGACCGCGCCTTTGCCGTCGATAGATTTCAGTGGACCAGGGCATAGTGTGCAGAAAAAATTATTACGGGTTTGAATCCTGTATGATGATAACGTTTCAGGCCACCAAAGAACCCTTTGCATGCCTTAATCTGGTCGGACATTGTCTCTGAGGAGGTGCTGATGTGAATGGAAACCACCTATATCAGGCAGTATTAGGCGATGGCAGGCCACATAACGCATGGGCCAAAATAGGTAATCTGTAAGAACATTGTCATCTTCGATTGTAATTTTGAACTTTAAACTTGTAATGACGAATCTTGAAAACAAATCTACAGTGCCCGATGCATTCTCTCGAAACCACAAATTTATTCTGAGAGGCCTACTATATTGAACTGCGCTTTACAAACCGAATGCGAATTCCAAGGTATTACACCTAAACAGGGCAAGTACCGAAAACTTGCGGTACATCTTCAAGAATTTTATTGAGCTTTCAGTTCAATTTAAAACTTGAAAGTCAAATATTCAAAACTGACGCCTTCTTAGCAATATTGGTCCATTCCAAAACGAAGAAAACGTGTTTTGAAAGGATCAATAAACATTTTTGCGTTTCATAGAAGTACAGTAATTCACACAATTGCTGGAAATACTTACCTCTATTACCTCTCGCTACTTGACCTGAAGAAAGCAGGTTTTATAACGCAAAAATGGAAAAATAGAAACGAAACAATGAAAGAGACGCACCAAATCCAAATCCGCGCATGCCGACCATTACGTACACATATTCCTCCGAAACCATATCCATGTGAGAAACAATCTTCATAAATTTACGGCGAGACTGAGGTGTGTCGAGGCACATCATAATTACTAAACAGTAAAAAAGTACACAGTACTGTTCTGCATTCTCAGTACAGTGCATTTCATGGGTATAAGGTCCTCGTCAAATTTTGCGTTCCAAAAATAAGCAGCCGAGTAGACAGGTTTTCAGCACATCTGTCGATTCACTGCTTTTAATGACTATGGATTGATATACTCATATTTTTACTTTACATTTTTATGAATAAGCGTTCGGATCGGGTAGCGCCGAACTTCCCTTCTTCTTATGAGAGAGTATCCTCGGCATTTCGGCCGCTCCCTATCGGTACAAATAATAATACTTCACTGTATGTGAAAATCAACGGAGGAATTTAGGGCATGCAAGCGGCACTCAAAATGTGCCGATGCTCATGCCAATGATAAAAATTCTCAATCTGCTGCTGCAAATTTTGAAAATAGTGACCCATTGAAGGTTCAAGTGTTATGCAACCGAGGTCTTGAATAATGCTCACAGATGTTGTCGAGTCGTAATAATACCAGTACCGATTGCCGTTATCGTTAAAGCTCCCTTTACCGCGGGTATATCATTAGTTGAGAATCCAAGATTATTAGCGGTCGGATAAGTGCAGCCAGAATGATATCGAAGTGGAGAGAAACCGTGATCCTTCATTGAATTGTAAACTTCGCTGGATAGCTGATAGCAAGAAATGAACCAGTGCACTTACCATCTTTTCAGGTGAAAGATATAGGAGAGTCGAAGCTAGATCGTAAATAAATAACAAAGGCGTTAGCATTCAATTGCTTAGTGTTTCTTGCTATCTAAGGCCCCTTCTATCGTCAACGTTTCCATCCTGCCTTCTGTGCGCTCTAACACTTGTTTCTGGAGAACCCGCTTCCCTGTGGGCGGAGCCCGGTCACCACCCATAACTGTTCTCATCCTGCCGTCTGCACTCCAACCAAATTTGAACGCTATGGTTCCGCGTGGACAACAGTAATGAGTTTCCGACGCACACACAAACAAAAACACACAAACACACCGACACTAGCGCCTTACATGTAGTAGGATATCCGGATTTCGCACCGCTTCATGAGTACAAGGTCACATCAAAGACTTGAAATTCATCAATAATAATGACAATCGAAAAACAGTACCATATGGTCCTCCTTGTCCTAGTCCAACACCGAATAGCCTCCGCGGTATACTCGAAACGAGGCTTCAAAGTGATTCTCTGAAGAATCGGTTGATGAATCAGACGGTGACCGAAATGCATCTGCTTGGCTACTAGTTTTGCGACTGCCAAGGCTGAAGGTGATCTTATGCCTATGGAAGGCACTGCTCAATTGGAAGCGCTATGTATTATATAACCTGAGCCTACGGATCTCCTTCACTAAGGTTCTTCCTCACTGAAGCCGGTTAGCGACGAGGTTACGTACGGCGTCCCCAGGTGGCGGATAGGTAAATTGCCGACCGAAAGTCGACAGTACTTGCCCGGATACGCAGAAGGGTTCAGGGGATGGACTTCCTGATTCTGCTGTGCTGGTCGATATACCTCCTGATTCTCGCAGGAGCATCCACGCATACGTGTGTGGAGAGTCTGTGGGTGCAGTTGGTATCCTGCCCATCGAGTCAGCCAAAGCTTGCATTCGGAACTGGGAGGCGATTCGGGGCCGTCTCCGAAACTAAAGTTTCTCGTCCACTTTGAGATAGCCTAGCTAGCCTCTGGAGTCAGCCCAGCTCCCACGTCAGAGTCTGGCAAGCTACATGTTGGGTATCCACTCGCCAAAACAGTAGTATAAGTGGGTCTCCTTCCTTGAACCTATGGAAGCCCTTGACACGGCAACGTTGTGAAGGACCGCTCGGGAAAGGCTGTCAATAACACAGGGCTGAGAAAGGCGGCCTAAAAGGAGAAGGACTAAGATAGCGTTCTTAACTTTCAACGCACCGACGCTCCCATCAAAAGTGTGTATAGAAGACCTGATGATGCAAGTTAGGAAAATCAAGTACGACGTCATCGGACTGACCGAGACGAGAAGGCATCGCNCGCTGCACGCTGTATTTGAGACTGGAGAAGAACTGTTCCTTGGAACATGCGACAGTAGAGGCGTCGGCGGTGTAGGTGTCCTCGTCAATACGCACTTGGCCATGAACATCGATCCGTACAAAAACTAACAACCCGAAAAGATGTGGTTCAACCCAACTCTAACAATCTTCGTTGTCTACGCTTTGACATCGGAGGGGTTGAATCGTTTTATATGGATCTGGAGAGCTTCTACAAAGAATACCTTCCTTCAAGTTCATCGTCGGTGATTTTAACGTCAAGATTGGCCCCAGAAATACGGCTGAAGAGCTCCACATCGGGACTAACGAAATGGAACGGAATGAGTAGTGTGAAAGTTTATTATGTAACTACCATGGTAATCCCACACCATCCATGGTACCTCGCACTACCAGAAGCCCTCTCATTTGCCATTTGGAAAAGAGAGTCACCTGGTGGACAGTTCCATAACGGAAAAGACCACATCATTTTTAATCGGGGGTTTGCCTGACTGATGTCCCTGTCGATCGAAGTTCTACATGGGATAGCACCATCGCATCCTCCGCGCTCGACCTGTTTTTCGGCCCGCGGAGAGAGAACCAAGACCTCCATCAAACGGCACCACTTTACTTCCCTTGCCAGTGAATGGGAAGATCCCGTTATCGAAAACATCGATGAAAAATACAACCGGCTCGTCCAACATCTTCACGATCTTCTTGGAAAGCAGAGAGTCTACAAGTAGATAAGAGACTCTCGAGCCGATACGCCAGCTTGGAATCGCGCGAGCTGCAAGAAATCATCAACAAACTCCGAACTCCTAAAGCTATGCAGAGAAGCGATAAAGTAAGATCTGGAAGAGAGAAGAGCAGCAATTATGGACGAAGCCGCCGAGACTGGAAGCAGCATTCGCGAAGCTTGACGGAGCTCGCCAATAACAAACCACGACAACTTCCCTCTGTCGTCCTGACGAAGAACTCATGCCAACCAACAAAAATATTTTTCTATAAGGACTGGACTTAACGAAGACGATTTTCATGAAAAAAGGATCGGTACCTGATGCTCCCTTCACGCTATAAGGGAAGAATATCAGCGAATGCTTTAGCTACGTGTATCTAGGTTGGAAAGTCAACATGATGAACGACCTAGCTTTGGCGCAGAGCAGCAGGTAGTATTTAAATCAAGAGAGAAGTGAAGAACTCAAAGAACATCAGGCATCGCGCTCACCTTTTCGACGGGAGTTACTGCTTCGCAAAATGCAACGGAGGTGGTCATGTACGACTTCTACTCGGATCCCTTCAACAGCCACGCTATCTGTCTACCACCACTTTGGGCAAGACGGACATGTCGTCTCCCCAGTTCTCCCTTCCGAAAGGGAATAACGGCCGGGTTTGACAGTGTGTGGAACGATCGGCTTGAGACTGTAGCTAGCGATGACGATATTCATGAGAAACGAAATGGTACCTAGTGCTACTTCAATGCTCAATGGAATGATCTGAATTCTCTAGGTTCGTGTGTCTAGGTTGGGAACTCAACATGATGAAAAACTTAGCTCTAAAGCTAAGCAGAAGGAAACGCGCCACGTGGGGAGCACATCAGAATATCGAGGGAGTAGTGAAAAACACAGAGAGCACGCGCTGGCTCCGTGCTATCTTTTCGACACTGCTGTCTTTCCTGCTTTGACAGACGCCTCGGAGACTTGTACTCTACGAAAGCAGGATGAGCATGCTGTCAGCATTACTCAACGCGCTTTGGAAAGGACGATGCTCGGAATTTCCCTATATACGCAAGTGCAGAAGGGAATCCGGAGTTCCGAGCTCCGTCATCGTACGAAGATCAGGGATGCCGTTGTTTACGCCACGAAATCGAAGATCAGGTGGGCCGAACACGTTATACGTATAACGATGACCGTTAGACCAGATCGATTACTGACTGGAATCCCTCGGGACGGCAAGCGAAGATTAGCTCGGCTACCAACGCGATGGTCAGGCTTCGTCACGAAATCTCTGGACGAAAGCAATACCGAAACTAGTGCTCCTCAAGCGAGGACGATTCACTGGACCACTGTGGCTCGTGACAAAGGCGAGTGGAGACGTTACTGGCGTTCGCTCAAGGAAATCGATGATATAGGTGATACAATCCTGTCACTTCCTACATCACTTAATGAAAAGCCAAGGTTCAACTGTGAACACGAAGTTCGTTACAGAATTAGTGGACTTCGCGTTTGACTCGTTACTAGTCCCTGTAGTCAATCATTTACGCTCCCTTCATATTTGTTACTACCCGCCGAAGTACCAAGGCTCCAATGTTGTAGACCCAGTGGCTCACGCCTTTTGCAGCTCGTTGTCAGTCCGTATCAGCTGTTATCAATTCCTATAACCAATCATTTACGTTTCTATCACATTTTCCACTGCCTAGTCAAAGTGTCATGACTTCATTATTAACACGAAAAGCGTTATAGACCATGTGCCTCTCATCTTTTATGACCCGTTATCAGTCCCTATCAGTTGTTATCAATTCCTGTCACCGATCAATTCCTACCCCCCGCCATCTAAAAAAACGCCAATGCTTCACCGTTAATATGAAATGATTAATGGTTAATGTGACTTTCGCCTTTTAAGGCTTCTTATCAGAACCTATCAACTATGAACACTTTCGATTAGTGACCACCAGTGTTCCCATCCTGTTGCCTGTACTTTTACCAAGTTCGAATGCTCTAGGTCTAGGGAACAAGGACTCTAAAATTGCGGTCGGACACACATGCACAAACACACAGAAATTGCTGAGTTGTTCACTTTTGCACAACCACGCTGTCAACCCCTTGAGAGTCCAGCAGTATGAAATAGTACAAATTCAGAAAACCGAATTTTTTTAGAATTTGAAGAACTCTGGAATTAACCACGTTCAGCTCAAGAGAAAACGTCTTACTTGGTGATAAAAATAATCTTCACAGCTGTATAACTCAAAAAAAAAACTAGAGACAAACTAGCACTATTCGCTGGAATGCGACCCATTGATTTTATTCAATATCGTCGCGATTGGTTACACCAACCCGAATGAGTAATAACGAACTCAGCGCGAAGAATGGAATACTCAATGGAGACACTAACTTCTTGCATTGTTTTTAGTACGATGCAATTGATCTCTTATGTAATCGTTGTCCTGACCATCCCATGTAACTTTCTGCACGATATTTATCACATACGTCGAGTCATCACCGAATGCTGTCTGTAGAAAGGTGAAGAATTCTTCGCCAGCTTTTGGAATACAACACAAGTCAACCTACGTCAGCATCGTCGATGATTGTGTCGCAGTACTGCACTTCGTTTGGGGTATAAAAGATAGCTACACGATTCCATTCAAACATTCGGAACAATGGCACCAATGTTTCCATCATTCTGAATATGTAGGCAAAAAAGATAAACATCGGTTTTGAAGATATTTGAGAGTTCAAATTGCAAAACTATCTTTGATTTTGGTTATGCTGTTCTGTGGTGGTGTGGTGGCAGTTAGCCCACTGACACATGGCTCAGGTTTCAAATCCCAAACTGATACCTCCTTGAGCCAGCCAAGCCTTCCATCGCTCCACAGACGGATAATTGGTACCGGTCTTGTCTGGGAGGCTAATCAGCACTCATTTGTCCATCGACTGACTACCGTAAATCACTGTACAGGCCACATACCCATTAGAACCACCACTACAATTCTAATGGAAGTTAGATGCGAGAGCGCATCCTAGATAAGGGATGATCGAGTATGAAACGGTGATTAGATTCCGGGACCACGCATGTAATAGATCGCCATTTGGTACCCTGTGACCTTTCCATTCGAGTTTTGATAACCAGAATGTCTAACCATTCCCAAACGAGGTTTCAGCATTAGAAGTATTTCATCAATTTTACAATAACTGTTAAGTTAGTGTACTAGTAACTTACTTTAGTGAATCTGGTATGACTTTTGTGAGATATGGAAAACGGTCGTTATCGCTGAATATGGGGTCAATTAGAAAACCCCATCCAAGCATAGTTTTCTTGTAGTATGTTGACAAATAAGCCATCATCTCGGCAGCTGAAAAGGAAAGCATGAAGGTTGGTGTTTGATACCTGAAATGGCAGCCATAACTGGTAATTATATCATGAACCTACACTGCTATTTTTTCATAGTTAAGGCAACGACAGTAACAAGTTTTTGCTGTACCTTCAGGTGGGAGAAGAGGGGAGCAAGAAAGGAGGGTAGGGCGGAACATGCACCCAATTCTGGATGGACGCAACAATTCGCGCAGCGAAATTCGTGGCGTTCTAAACGTCTTTGGCACCTATAATTGGGGAACAAAGTTGAAGTAGAGTACATTAGTGTGTCAGATGATCTGTTAATCGACTCTAATTCAAATTTGGGCCCCAATGATAGGGACCATATTCGTCCAAAATGCCGCGAATTTCGCCGCGCGGCTTGCCGTGTCTATCCAGAATTGAGGAAATGTACCCATACCGGGGGTGTGTGACATTACTTGCGTTCGAGGATGCGCGCGGCAAAGTTCGTAACGATTGAACGACTTTAGAGCCTCATTGAGGCCCAAATTTGGAGTAGAGTAGGTTAGAAAAATCATCTGACCCTACTGAACAACTCTAGTTCGAGCTTGTGCCTCGAAAACTGGCGTCCTCAGACGCACGTAGTGCAGGTCCCCCCAGGTACGCATTCAATACGCCACTACGATTTTGAATGGTAGTGGGCGCATACCACAACGTGACTGATTGATGTCAAACCTCTAGATGCGATTATTTCGCTTAAGCTCTGAGCCATATAACTTGAATAGTTTAGCTGATTCAGCAATGGCATATAAGACAACTGGAGCGTAGATAATCGAGGCTCGGTACCTGGGCATCAAATGCACTTAGATCTTCAAGTCTCGAATACCTGTGAAGATTGCTTTTTAACTACAAGGTATCTGAGGGGGGTATCACCTGTATAACCTGCACTACCGTTAATCGTCGATTTCCTCGAGCGGGCGCCAGTAACGTCTCCATTC
>UZAF01018733.1:5209-20597 GCA_900617895.1 Haemonchus placei | reverse complement strand
ATCGCCATGTAACCTCACTTGAACGTTCAAGAACGGAAGCCAATTAATAAGTGTAAGTATAATATATATATGTAAAATAATATAATATATAATATAATATATATATATAATAGTATAATATATATATGTATATATATATATGTAATAGTATAAGTGTAGGGTACCTTACTACCCACATTCGCTATGTTCTTACAGGAATAAAAAAAGGCCAGTTGAAGTGAAAACTAAGGAAAAGTTGCTGAAGATTATTTTCAGAGGTAATATCCTGAATAAGCACATCTACGAAAAAGGCCAACCTTGTTCGAATTGTTCTTCACAGACGGTCTGCAATGAAGCGAGTAAGCTCTGTGAGCCGATAACCAACATTCGACTTTATTCGACATAATTAGCCCTACTTCTTTGTACAATGTTAGAAAAGAGTTTTTGAGATCGATAGATTGTATTTCTATTACAAATAAATATAATAATCTCTAATTGTTTACAGAGGACATAGTAAATACTTGGCTGCGCCGTAGTCAGATGGCGATTTGTTCCTTTCAAGAAATAATGGTGAAACCCAAAAAACTGGATACCATTGAATTTTCCAGCTTTTCTTATAACCCTTTCAATGAAGCATGAAGCCAGTCGGCTTTGATTCAGCCCCTATGTCCTGAAGAAAAATGACATGATTGCCTAACACTTATGATTCACCAACTTCACTTAGCGGTTGTGCCAGATGACCATGTTTACTTGGCATCACCTCTAGATGAGGAGAAGTCAATCCCATGCTATAGACCATTCCGTCCAGCGGTAAGGTAGTCTCTGTGAATGTAGGACTATAGGTTCTGAGATGAACTTCAAGGAAAATAACAACTTGTTGAATGACCATAATCGGGTTTTGTGATTGTGTACAAATGAAAACCGACCATTACTGTTGAGTAGGCCAGTGATCGCTGTCACCATTGGCTAACTGTACTGAGAAAGGTAGGAGTTCGATATTATTCTCCATCACCTCTTTTTTTATTTTTTCTATTTTGTGGTTTGGAACTCTTACTGTGAATTACCTAAGTGCACAACTTTCTGCACCAAGCTTCGCTATACAGAAATATGCGCGCTGTATGCATTGTTTACTTATTTGCTTATTTGTTTACCTGCAATTGCACTCAGGTTTCTTTGTTTGTTACCCTTATGTAGCATGTAGCATGTAGCACGTAGCCAGTCAATCTCTTGAAAGAGTGCAGTTGTAGTAAGGTCTCAGTACCGTACCAGGAGAAACTACAGAATCGATAAACTTCCAGGCCCATCAACTACCAAAGCGCTCAAAACAAGAAAACCCGGCTTAACTCTGGAACTGTGCCTTGGTATAAAATACCTTGGAAAGGGTAACGATGCCGAATTGAATTTTCATTGCAACGTGGAAACGGACTGCCGGAGGTAGAGCAATTGAAATAAAAAAATAACCAAACTGGTTGTAAACACATGTAGGTTGCGCCATAACACAGTTGTCATCCACAAAACCCAAAGCGTTTGTATGGTTTTCTGGCATATGGAGTAAGTAGAGGGTTGTAGCTGGTTTCTAGTCCAACGGCAGACCTTTTCAGAGCCGTAGAATCTATGGCTCAATGAAAAAAAAAGAGGAAAAAACGTCTACGATTCGACAGTCTCTCGGATTTCAAAGGGTTTAAACATATTGAGAAAACGACATTATTCGATGAGAAGCAGATGACGGTAATGAATCACAAGCACGGCAAAATTACTGTACTTATGTATCGAACAGTATTTCCAGCAACCCAATCTGACAATGAGGCCAATCATTATCGAAATAGTTGATAGTGCGTAGAAATGCACTCATCTACGGTCGATCACGTTTGTTTTTCATTAAATCGCTCATGTAGCACATCGAAAACAGCCGAAATAAAATCGATTGAAAAGTTCACCACCGCTTCGGTCCTTCGCAGTCTCATTTTTACTAGACGAATACTGATCCCTTACATTACAGTAATCAGCGGATTTCCGAACGGTTTATTCCATCTTGGACTGCGACCATATGACAGTATAAGGTTGTTAGGAATAGATACGAGTCTCTACGCCCTAAGCCTAAGCTACCCCAATCAAAGGATCTTCGATCAATATGCATCTAAACTGCTCAATCGTCCTTGTCTGATTTGATCCTATCTATACCTCGCCTTCTAAAGCATCTAGTCGCCACAGATGGATATTGGCGGATCCTCACGTCAACCAATGGCAAGCGAAATTGGCGAGTAACCTTTTCTTCAAAGGCCTTAGTTATTCACGCGGGACTCAATTATTCATAGCTCCTGAATTGCTTTGTATTTGTACTCTACACAGCTTGCATTTTGATATAATGAAATGCACGGCGCATTCGACATAGAGGAGGCTACTCCTAAGGCCCGATCGTACTGTAAGGTACTAAGTTCTTACTTTTTGAATGATGGAGTTCATGCAGTGTGTTCACGAATTCCCACACACCGACCTTAGCACAACCGTGACGCGACTGCACGCGACACAGACTGCAAGCCCCGCCCAGCTGGAAATTTAAATGAATAGAAGCCTTTATTCAATGTCAACATCTGTTCTCCTCGCATAACTCATAAAAAATGCATAGACGGAATATGAACCCACGTGTATGTTTGCGTATTTGTATTAGGCGCAGTATTCCTCAGGGCGGTTTCCGCCTGAATATTTGTACAATCAGATCGTTGGAGAGCGCTTGCCACTTGCCACATTTTTTCTGTGCGAAAGTTCACGGAGTGCTCTTACTTTATAGTGCTTAGGTATCAGTTGGAACTCGCATTTTAATGAGCCATTCGACCACCATCTCTAAAGAAGAATCGATCCTGGCTGAACGAAAAATTTACTATTTCCGTTAGCCGTATATCCAAACCCTTAAGATGATGAGAAAACCACACTTGAAAGGGTCAGGTCATGAGCAGACTAGGACGCTTGCAAAGGTGCGAGCGGTCGCATCGCGGCTCATCCTTTTCATTCGTTACCTCAACAAAACTCCGGATGTAACTGGGTTGCTCTTACTTTCTAATCTCGCTTTATCTTTTGAAAACTTATTTCAGACCATCTATATAAAAGTAACGATTGAGAATGAATAGCATTAAGAGCCTCGACTACTGACAGCTACTGGTTAACCCGCGGCCATTACTGTAGTTATGACTGCGTCCTTTAAATATGATTAGCAATCAGAAAAATGCGGTAAGCTCGATAGGCTAGGGCTGACATTTTCGAAAGAATTTCTGGCCTATGAAGTCATAGCGGTGTTTCTCTTATAAAGAAAGGAAAGGTGGTATGGAAAATATCCTTTGTTAGGCGTTCTGGGATATCCAAGGGATCTTTATTCAACTAAGAAAACCCACTTACGAAATACCTTAAGCGTAATTTTCTACTCGTGAAACAAACACCGTTGGAATTTTGCTGAATACATCGTTGTCTGTTGTTTTTTACACTGTATCTTCGTACTCTATTTGACAAAGGTCTCTAAACCCGAAATTTAGGAACTTTACGTCTCACATTTTGTTTGTTTAGAAGTCAAGCGCAGTGCACGAGTTTTCTGGGAACGTTATTCACTTCAGCCCTCCCCAATTGTTTTGTATGGATTCTCTTACATCATTGAATTTCTTATCCGATCTTGGGTTTTGAATAATTATAGACTTGTCTTGGATTCTATTACCCCGTTATGTCAATTAATTTTACGTCTCTAAAAACACTTCAGTTTCATTTGTTCATGAGTAATAAATGATAATAAAGGATAAAAAGCTCGCCAATTGTCCAAGTAAGAACGCAGCCCACTGTGTTTGTTGGTGGTACATAGCAAAATAGATTACTTAACCCTTGCGAGTAAATAGTAAACAGGGCATGGTTAAGTAGATGAAATCTCGTTTTTGAGATATGGCTATTTCTGAAGGTTTGTCAAGGAGTGTAAATAACACGGGTATAGGGATTGGGGTGCGCCTCGATTTCAGTTCAAGACGTAAATGTCTTCGAATAATACCCATCGCCAACGGAGCCTATGTTAAGCAGTTGGTGTCTGAATCGGCATCGTCGCTTGTTCAGACACTGGATATCGCTCACAACTTGCTGTCCCCTTGATCATCGATTTCCTCGGGCGGACGCCATTACATCTTCGTTCGTCCCTGTCGCGAGCCAGAGTAGTCCTGTGGATCGTCCTCGCTCGAGGGCCACGGTTCATAGCTTCTCACTCGGAATTTTCGTGAAAATGTCTCACCATCGCACTAACATCCCGGTTTTCGTCTGACGTCCCGAGGGCCCTTGAATTTTGACAGTCTCAATCCATTCGGGTGAGCATCAAGAAGACCGTAGAAAGGTTCCCTTAATCTGACTGGTGGATCGCACTTCATTCATAGCTGAGCAAATGGCTCATCCAGCTGTAGTTCTGTATTCAAATACAGAACGAATACCATCAAAATAGTTCCATATAAATCATAACTAACGCGAGTTGTAGGTTGTACTGGAAAACACACAGATGACGTAATGTAAACCAACTTCGTAATGAAATTTTACTTTAATCCCGTACAACGCCTGTCTCTTATCATGGTGCCGTGGTGAACTAACCGCTTATCAAGTCACCCGCTACCTTCTTTTGTTTCGAAATCGTCATGTTGGACAACGATATTTGTCTTTTTAGCCAACGTTTTTTATAGGGCGACGCAATCACTTGTCTTGCTGCGCCCTCTACTCGTCAATGTAACTTTTTTGAAAAGAGATTTCTATTGTCCGTAGGCGGATATTCATAATGGTGGCACAAGTGCAGAGTCTAGGAGGTGAGTCTTTCTTGAATATGCTTTCTCTATCCTTCTTTTCCCTAGCATCAAGCGATATTCCCTGACCATAATCGATTTCTTATTGTATGAAAACCATTATGTCATATGCCAAATGCCTTCGCATATGACGAAATGGTGTGAATATTCCAATAGTAGAATTCATTGTCGATTCTTCCGATCTTGATCGGCGGAGTTTTCTGTCCTTTTATGGATTTCCGATCCCAAAATCGCTTTACAGACTTGATCTCCTCATTGTTGGATTGCAGTTCATCGTATTCCAGTTGTGAACAAGTGAGGAATGAGGTATGATTCTTTTGCTAGTTTCCTTTTTCCTCTTTTTCTTAGTTTCCTTATGTACGAGTTCATGGATTACGTTGGATTCTGTTTTCCCTCTTCTTCAGAATTGAAAGTGTCAGCTTCTCCTAGGTTTTCGACTCGCTCAAAACAATAGGTGCCCATCAGCCGAATACTTTACTTACAGCGTGTCATCAATACTTGTTGCAAAATCCCAAGGTGAGCTTTCTTGAATGCAATACTCATTTCAAAAACGCCGAAAAAGATGTCCCTCTCATGTAGTTATCACCACCATGTAAAGCCTTTGTACTGAATGCAATCGACACTGTGGTATCAGACGCGAAAATTGTGAATGAGTTGGATGAACAGTTGGTACTGCTCATAATCAACCTTGCCACCCAAGAGATGACAATGACCAGCAAGGTAGGCTCTTGCTCTTTTCTTATTTCCTAATCCTTCAAAGAATTGTACATCCTTTTTGGTGAAGGAAACGGATGCAGATTGGGCCGAATCAGCTAAGACTGTGTTAGTGACGTTGGCCAAGAGCCCCCGTTTTGTATCTCATGTGATGGATGCGATACTACAGAAATTTCAACCGGGGTTAACCACAAGTCCTCATCGATATATTGTCCTAACAATGGCAACTGTAGCAGAGCATAATCGTAGGTTTTTGATTTATTACCCTCGTTTCAGTCTTTTTTTTTTTACTAGAACTTTTGAAGCCTTCCCTTGGAAAGATATCCTTTTTCAATCATTACAATCGATCGAATATATTTTGTATATTGTTTTCCTGTTTGGACCAACTTGTGTTGTTTTTAAGCATTCGGGCTTGTATCATTCCTTACTGATATTCTTTCGCGAACGGTACCATTGCTAAGCCACGTACGTAGCGACCCGCTAAGGTATCTTATTTAATGCTCTCCGTATTTTCATGTTATTCCACCAAATCGCACTGCCCCTTTCTAGATCGGCATGGTCCAGAGCAATTTGTTCATTCTGTGAATGCATCCGCGAGTGTGAAACGGAAAGACCAGTTGAGGCCGATGAAGGTGATATTGATGGTAAGTTTTTAGGTCATGATTTCTTTTTATTAGGAACCTTCAAAACTTTCTTTTATCGGGGTGAACTCGCTGCTCTTCTAGGGACGAATCATTCTCCAAACCATGAACGCGAAAATGATCGTAACATGGTTCTGAGTCGGCACACATACACGGATCAGGCTGAAGCAATCTACGAAGTTGTTTTTCAATGGATGTACAGCAAAGATCCAAAGGCAAGTCGTTCTTTTGGCTACTTCTATGTCAACCAATGGCTTTATGAGCTCCCTCCTTTCTTTAGACTCGTGCTGAAGCTGGCGAATGTGTTGGCGAACTTTGCCTGATGATAAAACCAGAAAAAGTGGTGGAAGATCTCAAGAAACTAGTATCTACCATTCTGGGCTTGTACAGAAAGGCATATACCGAACAGCACACAATCACGAAAGTAAGCTTTATTTCTGCATTACATTTCTCAGGGTATGTGCCATTATTCATTCTTCCTCGCAGAATTGCACGTTGCGGGAGCTATTCATGTCCCTGTATTAACTCGTTAGGGGATCGTTTTGCAATAGCGAAAGCCTTTGCGATGACTTTACAGAAAACAACATTGCGAGATGCATAGATGTCACTAGTAAATTCACTGAATTTTGAGTATGATTCAGAGTAACAATGCAGCAAAGTCTCCAAAATACTGAGTCTCCCGGTACTGAAAAATCCTCAAGAATACTCTTAACATGCTTTGTGAACCCTTCTTCCTTGTTGAGGTTCCATTTTCAGGCAGTTTGTCGTTTTCTGGAAGCGACTTGCGCTAATGAGTCGTGTCCATTGGAACCCTATGTAGAAGACGTACTGAATGCTCTATTCCCAAATGCATGTCTTGATCCCGATGACTCAAGTGTGACGTTGAATCCAGCTGCGATCAAGAATCATAGCGAAGCCTTTAGGTGCTTCCATGTTGCAGGTACGCTTTAGGCTACCTTCTTTGAAAATTTGCACATAGCATTTTCTCTTTCACTTTCTGTTTCTTCTTTTATTTTTCAATTTTTCTTCTATTTGGTGTTTGATAAGAAGAATGAAAGTGAAATTCTTCAGCAACGCGGTTCGCGGATAAAATTGTATATTATCTGTTACACAAAATACAAAGTGTCGTTGATATGCAAAAGTTGGGAGCGATAAATGTATTGCGACATCTACTCAATTCGGCTGGTAATTTGCATTGATGATTCATTCTCTCTGTGTCTTCCAATGTTGACCAACCTGTTTTTTTTTACCCTCAAGGCCAGTACATGGAAGACAAGCGTTCACTGTTGATGATGGGGCTGAGAAAGCTGTTAGCTGCCGAAAATAATTCGTCAATCAGGGTCAGTTAGTAATTTCCCTTACAAGGCTGACTTCCCTGCTGCGGCTTTCAACTTGTCCATTAATTGTTATAGGTAAAACGGGCTATCGTGCAACTATGTGTTGCCTTATCCGATCATGCTTATGTAGATGCTGAAGGGGGTGATCATGTGACAGCATTTCTCGTGAGAAACCTCGTACCGCCGTCAGATCAGGAAGTTCAGGTATTCCCATACTGTTCTTATAAATGCATCACGGTCCTGTTTATGTCTTCCTTGCATCCCTTCTATATAATTGAGTCATTCTAATAGCAGGCTCGTAAAGTTGAAGTCGACGTTGCTGGTTTGAACCAACTTCGCACCCAATGTGGCCAAGCCCTAAATACGATCGCAAGTACATGCGTCTGTGCCAATAAAGTGAGTTTGGAAAACCTGTTTCCCGTGAAAGAAACCTCTTAGTGGGTACACTTTTAAGCATGTGGAGCTTTGTGGAATAACAAGACCATTTCAGTTGCTTTGGCCATATCTATTCGAATTCATATGCACTGAACGCTATTTCCCGGTAGTGGGAGATATTTGCAAATGCTTGAGAACCCTGGTCACGAGGGAAATACAAGACGGCAAAGAACTGGATTTTGAGACTGGATTTGATAACGGTTCGTCGAATTTTTTTTTGTATTCTTGGCATCGGCTCTAATTTGAGTTTAATCGTGTTGAAAGGCTTTCAAAAGAGGCTTATAGTCTTATTGAGTACTTGCTGGACCAAGCTAACTGAAAAGTACTCATAGTCAAGCATTGTTGAACTCTAATGAAGACTTTTATTGGCCTGCTTTTATTATTCACTTTGCAGAAGTTTTCGCTTTTAGTTATCTGTTTTGTTCCTCCAATATTTCAAAACTCCCACTGATTGTATTTCTTTACAGCACGCGTAGCGGGAAATTATGCAGTGCTGGCACGGCTCTTTGTATGCTTGTGTAACGCTCCGCTAAATGGACTGTTAGCAAGGAGAGCGAGGTGAATTAGTTGTTACTTGTTCGGATTCTATTGTAGTTAACCTGTATGCATATTAAAGATTTTAGAGAAAGTTACGGTTTGATGCGCTTGCTGAGCTCATGGTTCCATCCTTCGTTGCCAGATGTATTTGAGAAATGGTCAGAACGGATGGAGTCTCTTATGGATGGTGGGCACTACTGCACGTCACTGTTAACAAATCTGATTTAAGCAGGGTAATATGAAGTAGCGTAAGAGAAAAGGGTCTTCATAATGCATCATGAAGAGTAATTGTGGTTACTACGTTGTAATCTTCCCTTAACTGCCTGCCTCTTATGGGAATCGGCCGAAGTTGGGATGTGTAACCATTTCTCTGGGTGCAAATTAATTTCAAACCCTTGAGCCGCCTAGACTGAGCTTATTTTTTTCAGAAGTGTGCAGCACGTCATTACCCAGTCCATCTGGAGAAAGTTCACCTGCCGTTGAACTGAGAGGGCGTCGAATAGCCAGGTAAGATATATGTTCAGAACTGATGCGTAATTATGTGCGCATTGTAGTCAAGCCTACCCAGGCCGCTTCGCAAACTATTCGTGTGACTAACAAAAATTGGCTTTCTCTTTAGCTTTCGAGGGTCTAATCTTGTCGTACTTACTTCTTTGATAACAGATTTACTTTCAAACTTACGCTTTGAAGAGAGNTGGCATGAGGCATGTCTGGAAATGTTATCGGCATGTATGGCTGTAGTGATAGATGGCGAATGGCGAATGAGCTTAGCGGCAGTTATGGGAAAACAACTTGATTTGTACAAAGACTACCCAGAAGAGAAGGTATGCGTCACTGGATTAACTAGTTTTCTCAGAGACAGCTTAGAAAATGATTTAGGCTTTTCTTTTGCGATGCCTAGGAACAGCATTATCTAAAATTGCATTGAAATCTTTCGTTGTCGATCACCTTATGCTGATGTTCAAGTGAGTCGCCTCTTTTAAACGACTGATTAATACTTTTTTCTTAACCTGGCATTTCGCCTTCATAATTTGGCCGTTTCCAGATCTACTCAACACAATATTCCGACAGAGCGACAAGGATGTGCACGTGGTGTAGGAGCATGCGCGTCGACACATATGGATTTGGTTCTGATTGAGCTGGAGAATGTCTCGAAATGGGAGCATGCAAAGAAGAGCTCTGGATTTTTCGGATTCATCAAAGTGTGAAACTTGGGCTCCGTAAAGAATCTGTCAGTGGATCCGATAGTTCCTGGAACTATTTCAGGATGCCATGCCTATTCGTCAGTACACTGATACGGAAATGGTGCTACTTCGTGCTAGTCTAATGCTTAGCTATGGATACGTCGTTCAAGCGTGTCCTCTCGATACGCTCACTCAGCGTCTTCAGCAGACTATTATCACATTTTTGAGGCATTATTTTGCTAATAGCAAGGTAAGCATAAGATTATAATGAAGCTTTGAATCATATCATTCGTAGTGCTTGGTTTCAAAGGCTTTCTGTTTGCGGAATACGGAATCTAGTTTTTCTTCTAATAATCAAGGAAAGGGGCAGGTTTATTGTAGCAACGGGCCCCGGCAACGACTTTTACACAACTTGCCGTTATTTGCCTTACTTTACATTTATGAAAGTTTCTTGTCAGTCACCTTTTTCACTTCCTTTCTCCGATTCTCCTATAACTTTACCCTTTCTAATGTAATCTACCTTTATTAGCGATGTTTCAAGAAATATATCGAATGGTTACTGTTCCAGCAAGAAACTGTTGTTCGAGAAGCTATGCTTGAAACAATGCGACTAATAGCTATTTCTGTTCATCCATCAAGGCTTCCCGGAGACTACAAATTCGATTCTCGTAACGAGTTAATTGGATATATTAAGGTAGGCGAAGATTTAGGATCGAAAGTGAAAATGTTTGTTTCTGTAGCATCATTTCCATTTTGATTCTTTTCGCTTCTTTTCATCGGTTTTCTCAAAACCCCGCGTCAATGTCTGTGTTTTAGGACTATGTACAAAGTGAGACTCCTGAGATGTTATCAAGCTCTCTCAGGCTTCTGGCTGCCAAAGCTACAGCGGCTCTTGTGTTAGTATTACATAACCCTGCATTCCTTATTGCTGTTCTAACATGGAATGAAGGATTTGTTCTCATGCTTCCTTTCTAGACGGCTGGAACCTCCACTCAGTGACGATGACATTTGGGATTTGGGATGTGTGTTGACGCAACACATCTTACCGATGTGTCGTGAAAAGAGTGGACTTAAAACGGTAAGGCTTTCTTTTTTGTGTTTTTTAGTTCTGCAGTAGTCACTGGTTTTTGATGGGCTCTATTAGGCTGACAGCCTTTTTTTTTTACATAGAAATGTCTTGCTGTGCATTTGCTAAATGCAATGGTGTGCGTTTTTCTTTTTGTTTCCCATTACCCTCTTCACTATCACAATGGGTTTTGTCACAGCTTGAGTTTATAATATAAATTAATCTTAGACCATAATTAATGAAAGCTGTCGCAAAGTCTGTCGGTTAAAGAAAAGGCTTTGCTTGTTCACCTATCTTCGGCCTTTCGTTTTAGTTGGCCTATGATTTATTCGACTATGCATCGACGTCAATTTCATCGTTTACGTCGTCTGGTAGTCGCACCGGCACAAAAAAGGTATGCTGTTTTCAATATCTTCTTTACCATTCTCCACTTCTACGTTTCAAGCTTCTATAGGGCTTTTTCAAACCATTACACTAATCTCATTCCCCCTAATACGCCACAAATTAAGCGATCTCTTGATTGCTCTGTTAACCATTTGATTGCCGACGCAGGCTTCTTCGCATTTTATCCTCGAGTAATTTTGCTATGCTACCTTCTCTACAATGCACTCGCTTTTATCTAAATTTTCAATGCTCCCACTCACACCGGCATTTTCCCTGTGAAGATGTAAGGGCTAGAAAGCTGAAATGTTCGCTCACCATAAAGCTACCATGTGGTGATATTTTCTGTACTAATTCTATTCCAAAATTGTTCTAAGATGGGAAAGAGTGATACATTGATTTAAAAAAAGAGCTGCTAAATCTAGTCGTTCGTTCTGAGTCGTTTGATCAAATCAGTACCTGGTTTTCTTTATTTCGATTAGATTCAGGAAACAATCCAGAAACAAAATGAGGCTTTTTAATTGGTTTTGATGGAAGCTCTACTTTTCTTGTTTTCCATAATTACTCTTACTGCATTCATCATTCATTGAAGTGTCTAGGTTGTCAGGGAAAAAAGTATCAACGCGTGAACATCCAGTTGAGCTATCATAACTAAAGCTTATTCATGTTGCAATTCAACGCTTTTGAAAGTGAAAATTAGTAGAAGTTTTTATGGCTCCAAAACCGCAATGCTTCTAACACTCGATTTCGTTGAGCTGCTTCCGCATCTGCTTATTTGGAAGGGTAACTTTAGTTGAGTAGCTTAAAAATTGCAAAAGTTTGAAACGACGGTTTTTTCTGTAGAAGTAGTTTTTGGATGGAAAGCGTTAGCAAATCACCCTATGACCTTTAGTATTGTTACTTAAGTAGTTTCCTATTATGAGTTCTGTGATTGTTCAGCCCCATTGTTGAATTTTGAAGAAGAACTTAAAAGGTGTTGTATTGCGGGAATTTGCAAATTAAGATTGACGATGATGAATCGGCAACGATCATGGACGCTACGGTGGCACAGTACGCTAATGCCCTGGAAGCGATAATCGAAATGCGACCAACCGTTGGTACAGTAACGCAGTTACTAAAGGCTCGTTTTGTTCATTTGATCGTCTGTAACTGTCGCGTATGTAATGAGTTGGTCATTTTAGATGTTGTTACCGTACTATGGAAAGCTAGCTGAACATGAGCGTAGCAGATCAATCGATGCTACTGTGCAAGTGCTGCGGGTATATCTGGACAGGGCGGAAGACATAAGCATTGGAGTGAGTAGTGCCATAGATGTTGAAGCGAAAGAAGGTTGAGTTGACGGTATTTACAGATAGCCAGCGATTTTGGACCGTTGTCGTCGTTGTTAGCACGTCTGACACCTCGTCTAGTTGATTCCTTGGCGCTTGTGCGTCATCAGTCTCTCGTTGCTATTCATTATGCATTTCGTCTCGCTAATGCGTACAAGGTGTGCAGCATTTGAAGGCACATAGTGGAAAAGAGACATTCCTTAGATGACTAATAACAATTTAGGGCCACGGCACGCTAACGGATTCTACTTTATTCAAACCTGAAGAATTTGCAAGGGCATATCTCAGTAATGAGGGTCGCCTCGATGCTAACGATGCTAAGAAAGCAATCAGGAAAATGGCAGAGGTTGATACAACTTTTCATGTCACTTTCACATCCTTCTTCTTTTTTTTATCGAAAAATGTGGTTTTAAGGTAATCGAGTCGCGCCTACCACAGTGTCAAATGCAAACCTATCTGTCAGCATTATTTGAAATGATGACAGATCGACAGAGCCAGGTACATTTATTTCCCAGTTGTTAACACCTTTCCAATGGAATTGCGAACCATTCCATTACTGAACAGAAACCTGGTACCCTCTTGTTCATAGCTAATTAAAAATAATCACCTTGAATAGAGACAGACCATTTTTAAAGAAGATTTTGAATTGTGAATTTTGATCTCTTTATCAATGGCTCCGCAAGTCCTGTCTTCAAGGTCTCTCTAGGTCTTCTTCAAGGATGGTGCTGTCCTGAAAAACCAGAATTGATGCACTGAAATCGTATCTGAAAAACGAGCTCTGAAAGCAGCTTCCATTAGAGGGCTTACATCCNTTAAGGTAATCGAGTCGCGCCTACCACAGTGTCAAATGCAAACCTATCTGTCAGCATTATTTGAAATGATGACAGATCGACAGAGCCAGGTACATTTATTTCCCAGTTGTTAACACCTTTCCAATGGAATTGCGAACCATTCCATTACTGAACAGAAACCTGGTACCCTCTTGTTCATAGCTAATTAAAAATAATCACCTTGAATAGAGACAGACCATTTTTAAAGAAGATTTTGAATTGTGAATTTTGATCTCTTTATCAATGGCTCCGCAAGTCCTGTCTTCAAGGTCTCTCTAGGTCTTCTTCAAGGATGGTGTTGTCCTGAAAAACCAGAATTGATGCACTGAAATCGTATTTGAAAAACGAGCTCTGAAGGCACCTACCATTAAATGGCTTACATCCTTTCAAACTGCAAATTGTACTCAACTTTAAGAAGTTTTGTAGGTTTCATCAGCTGCCGCTCAGTTGCTCACCTATGCTCTTACCTGCCGAGGAGCGATTCTTGTTCATGAGGTTGGCTGTGTGTTTCATTCGAAGTTCACTAACAGACGTATATCTATAATGGTCGCTTTCTTCTTGAGGCTGATACATTAGTAACAACAATACTCGCTCGCTTGCCAGAAGTGCATTCTTGTGTGCAAACCTACACCGATCTGTTAGCAGCGCTCGTTGCCTTTGCAGCTCATCAACAAACGGTTGTATGTGACGTTATGTTACGGCAACCACTGCCGTATTCAGTGTTAGTTTTTCTTAACTTCTATTTTTAATCGGGAGTGTTCTGATTTTCTTGTGATCATGTGTTTATCGAGCGTCGATTATATTTCATGAGGTAATCATCAGGGCGCATCCAAATCTATTTCTGTGATCCTTTTCGATTGCATGTCATACATTTTGTGGAATTGGGCTCTTCAATTCACTCTCCGTTCTCTTCGTTTTTCGTCCGTGAATCGCTCCGTAGAGACTTTAGATTTCAAGCTGACTCCTTAAATCTTGGAGCTAACCTTACTATCTGTTATTTTAGACAACTTTTGGATGCATGGGAATGTGTGGCGAGAGAGCGGTCGCTGTTTGTGAATACGCTTGACTATCTTTTGGAGCTGCTGACAGGTGCACTGGAACAACCGTATGATATAATGGATACTGGAGGTGGTAGTTCTGTGAAGATCGTTCACGTGGAGCCATGTCAATATGCGGCTGCCATTGCTGAAATTATCAAGGTAGGTAGAGTCTAGTTCTATTCCTGCATGAAATATCTGTTCATATGATCTCAAACGGAGTTGTTCAATGTCTTTTTGCGTTTATGATTTTCTTTCTTTGAATGCACAGTAAGTACAGTACTTAAGGCCAATCATTGTAAACCAAAATTTTTACAGCACGGTGAACCAGAGTGGACGTTATACGAGAGAGTACCAGTGCTCATTGCTGCGATGTTTCACATGATTTGTAGCGTTTCAGACACGCAGTTCCCTGTAGTTGTTAAGGAGAACAAAGATGGTTAGAGGAGTATTTTAGAGTTAATGATTTCATCTAGTCGAGCTTCTTTATATGCTGCTTCTCCATTTTTAGGAACTAAGCAGCCTCTCATCATAACTCCGGAGTTGAGACGTTCCGCTGAAAGGCCAGCCGGTTTGGCTGTGGCAACGCTTAAGACGCTCTTGTTCAGGTATTATGGCATTTTTTGTTTTCTTGATTGGATATTTTATTGGAGGTATTTTGACTTTTCTATGACTTTCACTCCTCGAGATATTTGCAGAACTCAATCGTCGGCCGTCATCGAGGATATGAATCAAGCAAGAGGATGGACAGAATGTCTTGATCGAGAGCTATTCATAGGCGCGGTCTGTAGTTTCTTATTTTTTCCTCCTTATGAACCAACCCATTTGTGTTAAACTTTGTAAGACCCGTCAGAAGCCATTGGAATGATTCTTTTTTTACAGATAACTGTTCTTGTTCGTTCTCTGGTGGAACACCGACCAGAATGGGTAGATTCATTAGCAAGGAGCGTGATGGAAAAATCAAGTCATGAAAGGGAGCCGATGCGTTTGGCAGCCGTGATTGTGTCATCTGCACTAGTGAAGAAGTGAGTGTTTCGAATATTGCTGATTCTTTTTACTCATTTCTTATAAGGTTGTTTTACTAGGTTTTGCTGGTATTTTTTGGACTTTT